>JAWWMW010000862.1:141933-162018 GCA_035048345.1 Echeveria elegans
CTAAAATGTACTTCTTGGTAAACCATTCTTAAAAATCGCTTGTCGAGTTCTGGCTTCTGATCTTAGCACATTTTCCATACAATGAACACTGTTTTCCCCTCAAAGCACGGCTTGCCTGTTGGCTTCGTCAGGTGTTCTTGCTCCATTCCTCGAAGAGCATGTGTTTCGAGGATTTTTAATGGTCGGTTTGACTAAATGGATTGTTTCTAACCACCCTCAACTTTTCATCATAATGTACTTCTTGGTAAAACCTTAAATTGAATGAGGAAACTTGTTGCAAAGGGTACTGTACTGCACTCAAATATTTGTTTTGGCACTCTTTGCGCTCGCACACTTCCCTGGCACTGTACTGCCTCAAATATTTGTTTCGGGGTATCCTCTTCCAAGCTCGCATTGTATCATCCAAACCATTGTTTGATTTCATCGTCCCAAAGACCACATAACACGTGCAAATTGTTGTGTTTTAAGGCATTGTAACGGGATGCTCCTACTTCAAACTCGCAACAACGATCACCATCCATGCTTTATATAACTCCGGTACTTCCTCAGGTGAACCATATTTGATATTTCAAACGCCACCAGTCAATTCCTAACATCATATGTATGCTGGATCAATATATTTTCCCTTAAACAAAGAACATCCAAAATGCTAAAGGGCCGATTCTAAAACCCATATTATCTTAAGCGGGCCCATATACCGGCCCAATAACCGTAACAGCGTGGAGGTGGCGAAATGCTCGAAGCAAAGAGGAAGTGTGCTACAGAGAGGGACAAAGAAGAAACAGAGGAAGTGAGAATAGAAACAGAGCGATTCGGGAATTGGGGAAGGTTTGATTTGGTTTGGTTCGGCCGATGGATTAAATTCCTTCTTGTCTTAACTCCTCCGTTTCCGACTATCGCGTTGACCGATCGAATTTGTTGCAAACTTGGTCGTCCACCGCAAACCTATTTGTATGTGCATCGCTTCCCTTTTTCTTATCTCCATTTCCGCGCTTATACGAAATCTTCAAAAATGAACAAAAAGGAAAAAGAAAAGATCTCACCTTTCTTGACCTAATCGATTTTCGTTTGTTATTTTTTGCTCTCCTGCATGAGTTTCCATTTTTGGGTAATTCTTATATTTGGCTGATTCTGATTCTTCTTCTCCATCTTCCCTCCCCTTTTTCTGTATTTATTTATTATTTAATGTTCTATGTTTGTAAGGATGTTCTTGTTTTGTCTGTGTGAAGATGTCCGTGCATCGGAGTGCGTGTTTGGTGTTTGATGAAATTGTAATTTGGGATAAAGTTTTTGTTTTTTTGGGTGTTTGTTTTGATAGAATTTGAATGTGAATTTGTGTGTTTGATTTTTGGATTGTAGAATGGGGAGGGTGAAGTTAAAGATAAAGAGGCTAGAGAATGTAAATGGCCGTCAAACTACGTATGCCAAAAGGAAGAATGGAATCTTGAAGAAGGCTAATGAGTTGGCCATTTTATGTGATATTGATCTTATACTTCTTATGTTTTCGCCTACCACTGGAAAGCCGGCTTTATGCGTTGGAAAGAACGGGTACTTTTTCGTAAATGCTTGCCTTTTGTATTTGAGGTTTTCGGTAACTAATCTCGTATTAGAAATATTTTGTAGCATAGAGGAAACCATTGCAAAATTTGCTAAGTTGACGCCTCAGGAAAGAGCAAAGAGGTACTTATTTTAAAAATATTATTGTTAACTTTGATTTTTTAATGCTTTTTAGACTCTTTGACGAAATAGATACTAATACGGAAGGATTTTTTTCAGGCAACTGGAGGGTCTTGAAGTAAGCCCTAACAAACTAATTACTCCGTTTCTATTTTTGTACTATGTGATTGTGAATTTGTGCAGTGCTTATTCATGGCGAGTAAACCCTGTTTAAATATTTGAGAATTCAGGCATTGAAGAAAACATTCAAGAAGTTGGACCACGATGTCAACATACAAGAGTTTTTGGGTAATAGGTACGTGAAACAAAAGAGGGTGCCTTGTCTAGGTTTACATCTATGATTTGGCTGAATCTCTTGTTGATCGTTTATACTTTTGCTTTCTTTTGCAGAACGCTAACTGTTGAGGTACGTCATTGTTATGACTTTATAATCCGATTGTTTCATAAGATGCCGAACCTTATCATGAGATTTTATCTCTGACTTCCTCTCAGGGGATGACTGAGCAAGTTGTGCATATAAGAACCGAGCTCGAAGAAACTGAACAGAGGCTCAGGTTTGTTTGGCCTTGTTACCGAGCTATACAACCATTCAATTATGTCCTATTACAGTACAGCCGTAATCTTATTGATGTTTTAGAAGACGTTGTAAGCGTCTACGTCTGCCTACGTACGTTGCTTTACCCCTAATTTTACAATTCATTGAATCTCAGTTATTGGTCAGATCCTAGCAAGATTGAAAGCTTACATCACCTTGAACAACTCCAAGAATCACTTGGAAAATCCTTGGACGCTATCCGTGCACGCAAGGTATACAAAATGCAGATGCTTTTTTGTCAGCATAACCTTGACCATTTTCTTGTAAATACCAAGGATGATGAAGTTTGTCATCAATTTTTGCCGTACTTATTAAAGTTTTAAAAGTGTTTTATTGGTGCAGGAAAATTTGGAGAAACAGCAGCAAATATTACAAGAGACGACTACTCAGGCATGGAATCTGTGGCTACCATGATGAACTTTTTTTATGATACAACCATGATGAACTTTAGGCTGAGAAAATTTTTATTTAAAAATTTGCTCATTGCAGAATCAAAATGACATGCAAAATGACATGCAAATTCCGTATCGAGTGAGTCTTGAGCAACACTATCAACCTCTTCCTTGGAGTGAAACGTCTCACTTTCCTTTGTGGGAAGATCCAAACTTGATCCATCAAAGGTATGTAATCTAAACTAGTTTATTGGACGCTCCAAACGTTTTTCAGATCTTCTTATCTCCTTTGTGCAATTTTTTTTCTTTTTAGAGATATTGAAGGTTCTAGAAACTCATCCTTCTCAACCTACTCCACTTATATGGATTTGTGTAAACGAGCTCAATCAGATACTTTCAGGGATGCATTAAGAGATGACACCGGCTTCTTAAGTGAATTAGGTCGATGCTCACCTTTGGGGCAGCTAGTTAACGGCGAATACTCATTTCCATCATTTGGTACGAGCCTTCTAACCAGCGATACAAAATATCC
Organism: Echeveria elegans; assembly: GCA_035048345.1. Taxonomy (NCBI): domain Eukaryota; kingdom Viridiplantae; phylum Streptophyta; class Magnoliopsida; order Saxifragales; family Crassulaceae; genus Echeveria; species Echeveria elegans. Next base: position 145,130 of record JAWWMW010000862.1, read on the forward strand.
AACGGCAGCTGATACAAATCTTCAAAACTCCGTCCATCTCGAACCTCAAACAACATTCGGTACTCCCACTGCATTTGGCAATAATCAGGCGAGCTGGGCATCCTCATCTGGTCCATTTGCAGACACTATGCAAGCTAGCTGGGCTTCGGCTTGTGGACCTTTTGTTGACACAACGCACAATGTATGGGGATCCACTTCTGGACCTTGTGCAGCCACTACTACCAGTGGTAACTGGGCTTCACCTGGAGCTTATCACGTGGCTCTCTTCGACCAGCATTACCAAGTAAGGATCTGCACTTTTATACTTCCAAACCTTTTTTGTTTGCCATTTAGTTCTCCCATTTAACTTCTGTTCTATAAGCACATACCACATTTACGTAGTCATGCAAACGCTTTATGAAGTTATGGTTAACGTTTGATAATGTTTCTTGCAGCAGCCACACGAAAGGCAATAGATCATAATCGAACCAGTCGCAGACCAAGCACAGCCTAGTTACATTAAACCACCACCAGCTGCTTGGAAGATCAGTACAGAAAAAAAAAAAATCATGATTCAGAAGCGCAAGCTGAAAGCAATATGATTAAATCTTCAACTAAGTGACTAAAAGAGTCTTCTGCCAAAACACAGTGTGAACAATCTCTTCACAGGTTTCTCGTCTGAACTCCTCTTCACAGGTTACATCCCTGACAGATAAACATCATCGGAACTTCACTCTGGGATTTGTAATGCTAAAAACACTAAACTAAATAACCCCAAATCATCTTCTGTAAAACAACATGACCCAACAACGTACGACTCTTCTTACAGACCCTCTTCTGACTTCTCCACATTATTTGCAATTAATTTCTTATGTACATATACTCACAATTTGATCTCATCTCATGTTCCATATTTTGGTTTTGGAAATGTACCAGAAAATATAATTGTTTTAAATTCTTTTAGGATCATATTTGCGGATTAATTTTTCAATTGAGTTTTGCTAAATGGACCGTTAATACAATTATTGACTCAAAATTTTCCCAAATGCTTTATGACATCGTAATTCGGCGATATGACATTTTCCTTTAGCGTTTTTGTTTTTAATTTGAGGTAAATAGTGGTATAATTTATTAAATTGGCACAATAATGGTTTTATTTTTTTTGAAATTCTTCATAGAGGATTCAAAAAAGCAAAAAAAGAAAGAAAGAGGCTAGTTGGCCTACAAGGACTTTGTACTCCCTAGATACCACTCAATAATTCTATAAAGATTTAAGAAACTGAAACCTTGGCATGCGGATGAGCACATGCCCTTGTCCCTGCCACTGCTCTGTACTGCCACAAATGGTTCCCAGTAATCAGAATCCTCATTCCACAGAGGCCGGAGCAGTAAATTCCCAGATCTGATACCAAATCACACCCATCTCCCAACACCAAACAAAGTTTCAGTTTCAACCTTTGAAGTTTGAATTGAACATCACATTACAGTTGACTAGTGGCTTTGCTTGCTGGTCAACGCCATGAGAAACAGAAACATTCTAATCTCAAATTTTTCTCAGTTCATTGATGACAGTTACACTTGAGTAAAGTCTCAAAGCTTAATATAACATTAGCTGCTTAAGCTTTTACAACAATTTAGTCCTTAAGAACAAAACATATATAGTGCTTAAAGTACTAGTAGTCACTAGTCAACGCAACGAAGAGCTCTCTTACACAGTGTTACTCCTCCCCACAAATTGAACCAAATCACCAAATGGCGGGTGATATATAACTGTTTAGTACATCTCCACCTCAGCCTCAATCCCTCAAAACAAAGGGTGCATGATCCTATAAATAAAGGGCACGTACCCTTAAAATTAATGCAAACCAATGCAACTTGCAACCCTAGTTAAGAGCCATTCTAAAAACACGCCCTCTCTAACTACTACAAATCGCCCACTCCCAAGGGCTATTAAAAGTAGTAATAGTCTTAATTATATGCTTATAATAATATAAGTAATTAATTAACCTAATTAGGACTCATGAAAAATTTCAGTGGAATTGAGAGCCTGAGTAGGTTTGACCAAAGGACCATCTTGATGGAGCAACATTGTAAGACACAACAGTGTGTCCATTGCCTGTGGTGACCTTAAATGAGAGGCTTTGACCATTTAAGAGAGTGTTGCTTTGCCAGTTTTGACCCCAGTTTCTTGACATAGGTTGCCAATTGGTCCTTGAGCCTTTGATTGAAACTGCATGGACATCTCCTGCTCCTCCAACATTTGAGATTAGGACTAGATTGAAGTATGAGTGACCATTTATTGTGAACCTTATACCTCCCCTTCTACTGCAGGGTACCCTACATAACGAAAAGAGTTGATTATGGTTTATTCAGTTCAGTAACTCATTTCGTATTTTATATTTCATGGATGCAAAAAATTACTTTATTTTAGGGACCACTTTCGTACTAGACTACTAGTACATCTCAAATAGGACACATAAAGTAACAAAAATATGTTTTGCAATTTCAGTCGTATTTTTTAAAAAACAAATTCACTTTAGTGGTTTGAGTTAGGTCAATTTTCAATTCAGGTAAGGGGAGGGAATCAACCTCTAAAAATGTGCAAGGTATTGCATGTGAAGAGATTTAAGGAGTGTACCTTCTGTAGGCCACAGGGACAATGCCAGCCTTATATTGAGCAATGTGTTGAAAGATAGGTTGAGAGAGGTCAAAGTGATGTTGAGGAGGGTTGCACCAGCCACCAGCATTGTTAGGTAAGGCATTGTTTGGAGGACAAAAGTTAGTGGCGGTGACAACAATTGAACCAGGAAGACACCATCTTCTGTCATTAACACATTTGATCTCATAACATGACCCGCAACTTAAACCATTGTTGAACATGGCGGTGCTTAAAGCTGCAGTATTAGTGCCGTAGCCTTGGCTATATAGATTTCCATATCCACAAGCTCCGCCTAAAAAAAGATTGAAAATTGTCTAATGAAGAATGTCCAATTGTTCAAATTAGTGGCCTAAATATAGTTCCTTCAGCATGTAAAATTGACAACTAATTAAATGAGTGTCCTAATTTTTTTTGTTCCACTAAAGTGAAAATTTAAATTTGGCCAAATGGGTGTTCTAAAAGTTGTTCCTCTAAGCAAGCAAGCAGAGTACTTATGAAATATGGAGGCCGGAAATCAAGGAGGCGGCCGTCCGATGAATTCTCCAAATCTTAATGTTCTTTTTTTACAAAAATCATACAATTCAAATTTGATTGAAAATTCGGTTAAACCCGATTCACCAATTGTACCACAAATATCTTCTAGTCCTAGTCTAAATGCGTATTCAGATACATTTATGCCATCAATGACTTCTCAAATGATCGCGAGTGATAATTTTTTTATTTCAAAAGGTAAATCGTCCCAAATCTAAAATTATGAAATCTTCGTCCACAAATGTTTAATTTGTTGTCAGTTCTTTGAAATGCGTTGTTCGTTCGAAAGAAACAAATTGTTAATTTTTGATTCAAAGTTTCTCGATGATATTGATGAATCTAGTGTACAAGGGTTCATGTCTATTCGGAAGGCGAAACGTAAAATCATTGCGACTGCATGCTCATGATTTGGAGATTATTGCAAAGATGACTCTAAATTATCATCTGCTTATCAAGTTGTATACTCACGAGGCAATACTGCATTTTCTCCCGATTTTTATAACAATAATAATAATTTTTTAAAAAAAAAATTAAGCAAGAAGAGTGATGTTAATTAAACCTTAATGGGTCTAAAAACTAAAAAGCATACCCATTGTCCCAGAGGCATCTCCACCACCGTAGAAAGTGGCATGAGCAGTCACCCATCTTCCACCTGAACCATATGCCAAAGGTACCATGGAGAGTAAACTCAAGCACAATACCAAGTTTAGACCCATTTTCCTGCAAAAAAAAAAAAAAAAAAACTAAACCCAGTGATCAGCATTATGAAATACCTGTAGTTCACTTTTGACTCAAGAAACACCTCAAAACGAAAATGTGCTTACATTTGGATTGAGCTTGAGAAAATGGAAATGAAGTAGGAGTGGGCAAGATGTTTTGGGCTGAGAGCTATGACACCGTTATTTATAGAAGTTCTTGAACCCAAAACTCTCTCTCTCTCTCACTCAGTGTAGCAAACTTTATTAAAAATTTAAACAAAGGTAAATCATGCTTAGGTTAATATTAGAAGCTTTATTGATAGCTAATGAAAACATTACTTGAAATGGGGCTACTTATTATTGTTTGTGGCTAGGAATAAAAACATTTTTTTCAGAGAGAGAGAGAGGAACTTGAAAACGCGTGGTTGTGTAGTGTGGCCGTGTGGGGGTAAACTTAAGTTTTGTCCTCTCGTATGGTGGCTTTCAGATTTATGTCCCACCACCACATGCAAAAGCATTAACTAACCAAACACTGTGTCTATTTTTTACGCTTTTTTCCCAACCCTGTATCACTGTATGCGTGTGTGTCACAAACAGGGTACTGGGTATGTACTTCAAATATTAAAAACCCTAGAGATGATTTCTTGAGAAGGCAAGTCAGCTGAGTGAGTCATATGATCACGATCTCCCTATTTGAATGTAATACTAGTTATTTAAGGTTTAGGGTTTCAAGACTCCATTAACTGAACCATTGAATGTTTTTCCTTAATGTCTTGCTGTTTGTCTTGTTCCTTGTATACATAAAAATTTAAGGATTCGGGTATTTGAGATACATGGAAATGAGTGGAGGCTGTCATGCAAGGTGGTAGATGATATCTGCCATTATTTTTGGCTTGAATGAAACTGACTAAGAGTTTGTGATTATATTCTCCCTTGGCAGATGCACATGGGCTCTGTTTGGCTACTTGCTTCTTTCTACATCTCCTTTTTAACATCAAAGATCAAAACCCTATCTTTAGTTGAGTCCATCAGTCCATGTTCAGACTCATGGATGATTTTCCGTGTCTATAATCTATATAAACTAACTAATGTTTCTAGAGTCTAGATGTGTACCTTCTGGAATTGGGTTTTATTTATTATAAATATCATGAAATCTTCAAAATATAATAACATCAAATTTTCAAATGATTGATAATGTAAGCCATGTTTATAAGAAATAAAGAAAAGTCAAAACTCTGCAGTGTCTCAAATTCAAAAATGGATGGAAATCAGAATCCCTTGTTTATTAAGTACAGTATGTCAATATTTCAATTTTGTTTACACAATGCGATGAGCAACAACGAACATATAATTAAACTGTGTTTCTAGTTAGAGGAATCATTGAAGTATCTTACACAGTTACACATTCACATGATTTTAGGAAAAGGGACACGACATAGGATTATTGTTTCCTAGTAGTCACTACACTACTCATTCTTTCTCAATGCTAGAGGTCGATATTAAGGTCTACAAACCCTTTATTAATTTCATCAACTGGTCAGTTGAAATCTCCCACTAGAAGTAGGAAAAATAGTGAAATTGAGAAGAGAAAGTCTAAAAAGGAGTCTGATGATAACAAAACCAGGTCTTTGGTTGATGTTTAGGTGATCTTAAAAGAAAGCTCAATGATATATATCATCGTTTGACAATCTTGATATTTGTTTGTTTTGGAGATGGCCGACATTTTTATTTTTTGATCTCGATGAAGTTTTTTTTTTTCTTTTTGCGGAATTTGTGACCTGCTTAGGTGCTTCAACTATGTATATGCTGGGGTACTTGTCTCATACATAGCGGTAATTCCAGCCAGCTTAAGTTACATGAAATACCAGCGTCCATGGATGGTGTGTTGTTCTTTCTTTTGCTCTATTGAAAAAATGTAAATCTATATGCACCATCAACTCTACTTAATATATGTAAATATTATTACATTTCGTCAATATCTTTATTTTTATGAAGTACATTTTTGAAATGGTATTCGGAAAGTTCACAAATTGCAATCTTGGATTTGCTTACCAACTTTCGTATAGCCATTTTGCATCATTTAGCAGACAACAACTTCAACGTCGCTTTTTGTTGTTTTTGTTGGAGTTATTACTTCTAGTCCCAGAGTCATTGCATCGAAGTATCACACTCTGGATTCTTTTTGGAGATCCTGAATCACATTCAAATTAAAATTAAATTTTCTAGAAAAGGGTGGTAATTAAATTGTTGAAATGGAATAGTTTTGTAAGACTGCCTGACCAAATTTAAATAAAAAAAAATAAAATCCAGTCAGCATGCCGTTAAATTAATCAAAATCACAACGAGCGAGGCCCAATAAGTGTCTCAACCCATCTTCATCCTTACAGACCCAACCCAATAAGTAGCGTACATCAACCGCCATACGCCGCGCAACACCAGATCAATAAGCCGCATACGCAGATAGAGAGCACAACAAAACCAAAGCAAAACTCCATATAGCTTAATCAACAGTCTAGGGTTTCATTTTTCTTCGTTAAAAAATGTAAGTGCTTTCCGTTCATCGATATGCGTCTCTGATTTTCATCTCCTCATCGGAAACGTTCGATTCTCAAAGGTACGACGATGTCAAGCTCTTGAATCTTTTTTTTAAAATTGGTATTGAATTTTTGATTGATGTCATTGTTGTCGGTGGCCGGCCCGACGTCGGCGATTGAATCGGAGTGTGGATTGATTGTATGGTTATGTTCTTTTGATGTGGAATTAATTTTTGTTTAGATTGGGATTGGGTTGAGATGGAATTGTTGGATATGAGTTTTTGTTGTTGTTATTGTTGGAGTGATTTTAGAAGAGGTTTGATTTTGATAGATTAGATGAAATATCAAATCTTTTTTTTTTTATAATCTTGAAAGAGGAAAGACAATGGAGTGTGTGTGTGTGTGTTGTTTCTGAGATGTGAGTTGCTTTGGCTTAATGTGGAAAATATCTGAAGGTTTTTTAATTAAAGATACTGCAGGTTCTGCAGTTAAGCTTTTAATTAATTCACTTTTTAGAATGAGTGGAATAGTTATTTGACAGTGTGCTGTTTTGGCGCCTTGGCGGTTTAGGTTATTTGAACATGTATTCTCGCGGTGGTAATGCATATGGACAGCAGTCTTATTCTGGGCAGTCTGCGTACAATCAGAGTGTAAGTATCATCATATCCCTTGTCAAATTGTGTATTGGTTTTCTTATGGCATTTCCCTTATGGTTCTATATGGTTTAGCCAACAATTGATATTTGGAGGATATTTATGTAGTTGGGTTCTAATTATGCTGGGAACTCTGCTGGAGGGCCTGACTCAGCAGCGAGGCACTTAGCGATGCTAGGTGCCTCTCAGGATGCAGAAATTGTTGGGTATAGAAGTCACTCTTCTGCTGGTGCTTCAAATTACGGTGTACAGTATAATTCTGTTTATGGCTCAGCTGGATTGAGCAGCAGTCAGCAGGTTGACCATAGTCTCATCCACGTATTATTCAATTTTATAGCTTTCACTAATATCAACTTTTTAGGAAGTGGAGTAATGGGTTATGTAGTTTTATTATAAAATTTCAAGCTGAATAATCCAACTTGAACTACAATTCTCTCAGTTTCTTCAAGTGAATACTTAATCGCATTCATGCTTGCTCTTGACGTGTCCTTTTTCTTCTATAGGCTACTCCGATGAGTCTTAAGGGACCTGGTCCAGCATCTCTAGAAGGTCGCACTGGCTATGCCTCAGCTAGACAAGAATCCCCTCCAAAATACACGCCGGCAGAGTATGGGTCATCAGCTAGAGGATATGGCCACAAAGTTGATCCTCTATATTCAGAAAAAATTCCAGACTACTCATCCATTGATAGAAGACAGTATGGAGAGCAGCAAAGTGCTTACTTGGGGAGGGACTTACGAAGTGAACCCTCTGGAAGATATGCTGATTCTGTTGGTTTTGGTAATCAACGCCAGGTATGAACTTATGTTTAACTACTATCCTTTGACAAATCTTCTATCTTTCATTACCATCTGATTATGATAGTACAACCTGTGGACTGACGACTGACGAGTCACTGCTTTAACAGGTTGAACCCCATGACCGCATCGACCAGGCTTCATTACTCAGGCGAGAGCAACTGTTTAAAGTGCAATCTCTGCAATCTTCGTCAATTGAAAATGGAGCCAGGTAATTTTTTTTCTTAATTTTCCGAATGTCCAATTACATTATATGTACTTGTGCTTGATTGATCAACCGAGTGCACGATTTCTCTCGCGGACTTCGTGTTACGGAGGGTGCATTTGGCTTCATTATGAGATTAGGGCTCTTTAAATTAGTGCACAACTGCATATGAACAAAACACCAAGTAGCAGCACATTTCTGACAGACAAGTTGATTATCTTGCATCAAGAGGAGCTGCCATGCGCCATCCTACCCAAGATCTGATGTCTTACAGTGGAAGATCAGAGCCCGACTCTCGCAGTCTCCAATTGATAGGTGGTTCCTCCATTGGCAGTCAGCAAACACCCTCAATTCTAGGTGCTGCTCCACGTAGGGTTGCAGACGATATCATATTTGCTCAAGGATCTTCAAATCCAGGCTATGGAGTTAGCCTGCCTCCTGGAAGAGATTATGGCACTGCAAAAGGACTTCATTCGGTATCTCTCGAGCTTGATTATCCTGGGAGTGTGATGTCACGTGGTACTCATTCAAGATTTGATGAACCCAAGGATGATCAAGCTAAGTATGCGCGTCAACTTGAATCAAGGGAAGAAGAGCGAAGGAGAGAACGTTTGCGTGATAGAGATAGAGAACGAGAAAGGGAAAAAGAACGTGAGCGCGATCGTGTAAGGCTGCGGGCCTTGGAACGTAGTGAGAAGGAAAGAGAAAGAGAACGCAGGCTGGTTGTAGAAGTGAAGCGTGACCGAACTCCCATAAGGCTATCCAGGGATCGGCGTGGTCCCTCTTTGACTATTGATGCTAGGCCGTCTCGGAAGGAGTCTCCTCGACGTGAACTTTCACATAGGTGGCACTGATGTTTAATTTAATTTCCCTCGTGTCGTTTTTCATATGTAGCTGCTTTGTATCATGGAGCCAGAAATCTAATTTAGTCTTCTGTTATGCTGAAGGCGCCACTCACCTGTAAAAGAGAAAAGGAGAGAATATGTCTGCAAGGTAACTAGCAAAGCAAGAGATTAGCTGTTTGTTGGAATGCTTTTTCTCATCAGGGTCTCTGCTCTCCACCCTCAAAGCTAATAGTGGTGCTGACGTAAAAGGGCTCAGTGCGTCAGATTTAATGTCTTTCTGACCAAATCCTTTGCATTATTTAACCCTTCTTCATTCGGTTAGCAGCATTATAACCTTAAGCAACGTAATGTCGGAGCCGCTTCCCAGTACATGATCCTTCATATAACCACATGTCTTGTCTTGATTCTTCCATTATCCACATTTCTTTCAGCTTCTAGTAGACAATACCTGGCACATTGACATAATTGTATACCTTGGCATATCCGCAAAAGACTGCAGTTGGCCTGCATTCATTTCCTTAATTCTGTGAATTGTTGCCCGGACACCTTATTTTTAGATATTTACTTCTGTGTTATGGTGTTTGATATTAAAGGAAATACAATTGTGCTTTTGTAGCTGGCTTCACACTGCACATTCAATTCTAGCGTACTTAATAAAGATGTATCATTTGATGCAGGTTCACTCCTACCGAGTGTTGGACGTGGAGCGGGATTATTTATCATTAGATAAGCGTTACCCAAAACTCTTTGTGCCCCCTGAATTCTCGAAGGTAAGAAGGTTCATGTAGTAAACTAAACTACTGTGCGTGATTGTGTGTTCGTATATGAAATGTATTTTTGTGCAGCTTGTTGTGTACTGGCCAAGAGAGGACCTAAAGCTGTCCCTGCATACTGCTGTTAGGTAATTTCTCCCAGCAGGTCACACTGATTACTCTATTGGGAGAGAATCATATAATGCTTGTTTTTGTGAGAGAATCAATCGTGTAATGCTAGATGGGTAATGCTTCAATTGTTGCAGTTTTGAGCATGACTTCGCTGATGAAGAGAATGCGAATTTGTTAGAGACCCCTAGCGATCAGACTGCAGCTGGCAATAGCGAAGCTAAACTGAGAGATACAGTGTGGAATGCTAAGGCAGGTGTTTTATGGAATTCATCATGATAAATCTAGTTTGAAATAGTATAATATAGCTAAATCATTTATGGATAGAAACTGGCAACATGAATATACATTATGAGTTTTTTTAAGGTTTAATTTTCTGTTACACGTTCTCCCGACTAACTAATTCCAGAGTTCTCGTTTTACTTTTTTGTGCCTCTTCGAATCGATTTAGGTTATCTTAATGAGTGGGCTGAGTAGAAGCGCTTTGGAGGATCTTGTTTCAGAGTCGGATGATCGTGTAGTCCACATCTGTAACATTCTAAGGTTTTGCATTCTTAAAAAAGATCGTGCATTCACAGCAATTGGAGGACCATGGGATGTAGTTGATGGTGGAAATCCATCTGTTGATGACTCTTCTTTGGTTCAGACTGCCCTAAGGTATGCAACACATTTTATATATGTGAAGTGCCGAGTAGGTTGCTTCCTCACCATCCTGAGTTACTCAACATTTGAATTCAGGCATGTAAAGGAAACTGCTCAGCTTGATTTGCAAAAATGCCAGCACTGGAATCGCTTTCTTGAGGTATTCATCAGGTCTGTATTTCGGATTCTTGGCGCTTGCTCATTTTATCGCTTCTAACTCGTCAGCTTTTGAAATATTAGATTCATTACGACCGAATAGGTAAGGATGGGCTCTTCAGCCATAAAGAGGTCACCGTACTGTATGTGCCGGATCTATCTGAATGTCTTCCTTCTTTTGATGCTTGGAAAAACCAATGGCTTGAACATCGGAGAACTGTGACTGAGAGGGAACGACAACTTGATTTGAAAAAGGAGGTGGGATGGCCTGTCCTTTTAGTGTTCTTGCCAAATTGGTATTTTCAGTCGAAAAAGGACTTAGTTGAGCACTTTTCACCTGCATATGGATGCTCACGTTTTTAGTTTAGTCCTAAAAGATTTTAATAAGTTTCTTTAATGGACATGCAGAAATCCAAGCCCAAGGAGGAGCCTCGAGGTATACGATGTCACTGAATCATTAGTATCTTTGTCTTTGATATGGAAATTGATATATGTGAACCTAAGTGTCAGTCTGTCACACCTTTTAACTGATTCATTAAACATATAACCTTCTGTTGTTTCTTGAACATATATTTGTGGTGTATGCAGTTGGAAAGGCAAGTAGCAATAATGCCAAAAAAGAAGGAACGAGAACTGACAGTGATAAGACTGAGAGCAAGGGCGCGAATTTAAATAAAGAAGAGAAACATGCTGCGAAAGTGGAGAAGAAAGAAAATAATAGTAACTCAAAGGAAGGCAAGCCAGAAGGTAACATATCAGAGCAAGCAAATAGTGATGGAAAGGATGTAAAAGTAGAAACGTCTGCTGTGACAGCCTCTGGGACAAAGACGGTGAAAAAGAAGATTATTAAAAAGGTAGTTAAAAAAGTTGCTGACAAGAGATCTAGCGTTGGGGACAATGCTGAAGCTAGTAAAAAGGTGGAAAAGATGGATGGAAATGATAGCCAGGTGGATAATGCAAAGCCAGTGATAGGTAGCCCAAACACTGAATCTCCAGCAAACCCTTCCAGTACAAAGACTGTTCTCCGTAAGAAGGTCGTGAAGAAGATTCCGGTCACGAAAAAAAATGTGAACACAACTAGTGATTTATGTGCTGAGGTGAAAACAGAGAAAGACCCTGCTGATCATGTTGCTAACTCTGAGAAGTCTCCTACTAAAACTGAGGAAACTGCTGCAGAAAGAGGGAAAGAACCTGTTGCAAAAACTGCTGGCACCAAAACTACCACTATAAAGAGAAAAGTAATCAAGAAGGTGCCAAAAAAGAAAACTGCTGGTGTTGAGGCTGCTGATGGGGCCAACAATAGTAAAAGTGATGTCAAGTATGAGATGGTAGATGCTGAAGGTTCAATGAAGCAATCTTCTAATACTGACAATCAAGCAACTGAGGCCAGCAATTCAGAAAAGGAGAGCCCTGTGACAAAGCCAACTCCACATGCAGGAAAAAAATCCACCACGTCAGGCGCCAGTAAAACAAACACAGTTAGTGAGAAAAGTGAAAACGGCACAAAAGTTGGATCCGGCACTTCAGAAAGCAAAGCAAAATATGTGAAGGAGGATAAGAACAATGTTGGAAAAGATGATGTGAAAAGTCATTCCAAAGATCTGATTGATAAAAGGAAGAAAGAGGAGCCTCCTCGTCCTGGATTTATTCTGAAAACAAAGTCAACCAAATATACTAAAGTATGTCCACTCTTGGCTACATAAAACGTATGTGTGGTTCTTATTCTGTTTCCTGTGATAAAATGGGATGATCGATTATTATTTTTATCTCAGGTGCGCTCTCTTTCACTGTCCCTGGAATCACTTCTGGACTATACTGACAAGGATGATGACGAATCAACCTTTGAGGTTTGCGCTTATTTTTGTATTTTCGTCTATGCATCAAGTATATGTTTCGGTGCAAAAAATGCTGCTCCTTGGACACAAGAGTAACTTTTTATTTCTTCTCTCATGCATTTTCAGATTTCGGTGTTTGCTGAGTCAATATATGAAATGCTTCAATATCAAATGGCATCTCGAATATTGAATTTTCTTCAGGTTCGTTGCATCTATAATTTCCTCTACTACACACCGCTGGCCCTTTATACTTATTTGTTATTCTGGTTGTTTATGTTTCTAGAAATTGCGGATCAAATTTGTCTCCAAAAGAAACCAGAAGAAACGTGCAAGAGAAGAGAGCAGCGTGAAAGAAAAGGAAACGACACCTTCTAAAAGGTTGAAACCTGATGATTCTAAGGTTAAAGATAGCGTGGAGAAGACTATCAGAGTTGAGAAGGATGACACTGATAACAATAGCAGTGTTAAAGCGGATGGTGTTGAGGAGGTTCCTCCAGCTGATGTTGCCATGAAGGAGGTTCCTTCTGCTGATGTTGCCGTGAAGGAGGTTTCTTCTGCTGATGTTGCCGAGGAGGATGCTCCTTCGCCTGATGTTGCCGAGGAGGAGCATGTTCCTTCTGCTGATGATGCTACACAGATCATGGAGGAAGAAGAAAGACTAGATCTTGAAGCGGCAGAATCTGATGAAGATCCTGAAGAGGATCCGGAGGAAGAAGATGAGGAAATGAAGGATGCTACTTCACCCAAATTAGCTGATGAGGTAAACCGCACTTGTTTCTGGATATAATTTTAATACATCTGGCTTCTCTTGAATGTCTTTCAATAAAATATGTCACCTGCTCTTTTGGCCTTGCTGTTGTATTCTAAAATTTCCTAATGCTAAGATGACGCGAAGGATTAACTTCCTCTTCATCTGTCAGGAAAAGGACAAGGTGAACACTGAAATGGCTGATTTGCCAACCAAGGAAGTCGAAAAGAAAGGGAACAGAGAGAGGTCTGCTAATTATACTAGTGACAGAACTAGCACAGAAAATGCAGAAGCCAGTAAGGATAAGAAGGGTAAAGCTGAAAATAGTAAAAAGGGATCTCCTTCAGTGAAGGAAGTAGTCAATACGGAGCTATTGCAGGTGATGTTACTTTCTCATCAACCAATTCATAGTGAACAGCTTTGTTTATTCTTTTATTGATGCCCTCGTCTCTGTTGCTGTTACAGGCTTTTCGATTCTTTGACCGTAACAGAGTCGGCTATATTAGGGTAAATTCTAAACCTTATCAACGATTAATGTTTTTTCCCTTGAGCTGCTTCCGAATGATTATTAAGCCAATTTATCTTAATCTCAGGTTGAGGACATGAGGCTAATTATTCATACCTTAGGACAATACCTTTCCCATCGTGATGTCAAGGTGTGAATTTGCAAACAGAGTTAAAATAGTTATACATCTTCCAATCACAAGCTAATTATTTCAATTTTAACAGGAACTTGTACAAAGTGCACTGCTGGAGACCAATACTGGTAGAGACGACCACATTTTATACAACAAGCTTGTCAGGATGCCCGATTTCTAGACTTAGGGCTACCAAATTGTTTTAATTTATAAGTTGTGAAACTTCTATTAGGTTTAACAACGTCTAAGTCGCTCAAAATGGAAACACACTTTAGTCGCATGTCCTCTCCTGTTATGCTGATGGAAACACTTTCTCTACAGCAAGCTCATCAGACTGGTGTCCAATGTCTCGAATAGGTAGTGTTAGGACTTAGGACTATTGCATCGTTTAATTTAAAAGCTGTGGAACATCTGTAACATTTTAAGAGAATTTCTTTGTTACAAATAAAGACCGCATTTTGCTCATAAGTTCCTTCCTGTTGAGTGCCTTGCTTTGGATATTGTTCCTGAACCCAAAATAGATGCAAGTGAATTCATTAACATCGTCCAATGGTGGATTTAATGTGTGCATCTCCGTATCATTCATATCTGCCCATTCTTAAAAATCTTCATCGCTCAACTGAAGCTGTGAATATCAGCAACCCCTGTCCGGGAAGAAATGTATGCATTGTCCTAAAATGAAGAAATTCAAGTAAAACCTCGAAGCTTTTCAAAACAACCAATAACAACAAAACCGCCAGGGCCTCGCCCACGTAGGAAAAAACCCTTTCCACAAGCCACAACGCTTTCATTCCCTCACCTCTATACCCCATACACCGAACTTCTATACCCCATACACTGATACACCCCTTAGCCTGATTCATATTCATCATACAACTTTTCACCACATCAGCCGGACAGCTCAAACCAGTCGCAGCCAAACCAGACATAAAAGACGCTAATCTATACCCCCATACACATCATCATCAGCTATCCCATTATCAAACACAAACCTCTTCGCGTGATCACAACATGCTAATTCCCCCATGTTCACTAAAATGCCATTTGCATATTCGGCATACCCCTCTCCATAACCCTCCAGGCTCCAACTCCTTCGATATGCACATCTAACTCAAAAGGATCCATAACGTTTGAATATCTCCGCTCACCCAATCTCCCATCCGCCTGCATCCTCACCTTAACCAAATCCACCGGACTCGCCAGTCGCCACAACCTGCACCGCCACACATAACCTTCAAAATCAAGAAATTTCAGACCAAAATTCACTCAAATTCTGTACATTCACAAATTAATTCCATTACAACAAATGTTCAAAAAATACAATCTATTGTCTCAAGCTATATATGAAAATCATTAAAAAACAAACAAAAACCTGATTTCAGTTTCCCCTAATTCCCAAATTGGGGATATAACGCATACCTGAGCGATCATTCCGGAAACGCCGCCTACGGCGGCCTTTTCAGCTAGTGAAAGCGAACCCTTTTCACCGCACACCGTATTTCGCAGCTGCTCACATCCGAATCGGCGAGTACATCAAAATGTCCGGCGACAATCCTTTATACAACCCCAACACACCTTCCCCTTTAACGATCTCCGAACAATTCTTAATGCGTTTGTCGGACGAGCAACGGAGTTCGACGCGCCGTTTAGTTGTAGTCGCGTCTTCGTTAGGTCGATCGGGAACGTCGTCGTTTCCGCCTCCATTGCTGAAAGCGCCGGAGTGTTCCAAATGAGAGAATTTTCTACAAGTGCAAAGTGAGATCTTTTCGTGCAACTAAAGTAATCGACGTGTATTTGAATACCAAAGAGAGTAGAATTTTCTACTACGAAGAGCATAACCATGCCCCAGTTCGAGCTCAAGGAGGAAACTAAAAACGACAGAGTCATGTAATTTATCGAAGAAACTGAGCCACGTTTCGTCTTTCAGTTTCATAGCGAAGAAGATTTACCTGATGATGGATTTAAGTGGAGGGAATGCGAGGACGAACAACAGAAGCTAGCTCTCTAACTATAGCTACTTGCGAAAAAAAATTGAGTAACAAAAATTGCCTTGGAATGTGTAGGGACTAGGGAATGCTTTCGATGTGTAACGGAAGGGCTTGACGCACGCTAATGGTTTGTTGGGAGGGTGCCGGAAGATCCTAGACAAGTGTTGATACATTATGAGGGTAAACACAATCATTTTCTTTGAGGAGGAGCTGCCATAGTCGCGACATCAATGAGTTAACAGCAGGTAAAAATAGGAACTTTTCGCCGCTAGGGATCGGGGTATTGCAGTAGCTTATAAAAATACGAGTATGAATTTGCCGACACATTTGTCTTTCAATGGATAAAAATCTCAATAACTACATTCACAAAAATGTATTTGTGATACAACTGTGACGAACTTGTTACCAAAACTAGGTAAAAAAAAATTCTGAAAGCAAGTGATACTGAATGGAGAATGAGACTTAATGCTGTCCTATCTATTCCACTCATAGTCAGCAGGAGAACCTGTGCTTATGTTGTTCAAACGGCCAGCATCAGGCTTTATGGATGCATGATCGGTGTCAAAATAGTCTATTATTTAGACACCTATTTGCTTATATTCTTCGCTTTTATCATATAAATTCGATCATATTCTACACTCATAGTGTCATTTCATGTATAAAACACATTTTATGATGATTGTAGAAGTTTGGAGAAGAACGGAGCAAAAACGAGGATAAAACGAGCCAAAGTCGGTGTTTTTTCGGTCTTTCGGACCTTTGGTGCTTTGAAAGCTTCCATAGGATGCATACGTTGTCCGATTGAGGTGATTCAAAATGCGTTGGAAAGCTAATTCGAAGACCTACAACTTTCATGAAGACGACAAAGGCTAATTCGAACTTCAAGTCACTCGATCGAGCCAAATGACTCGATCGAGTCAACACCTCCGAGGAACCTCACTCGATCGAGCCAAAAGCTTGCTCGATCGAGTCACTACCCCAGAAACAAGTCACTCGATCGAGCCAAAGTGCCACTCGATCGAGTGAAGCCCAGATCAAAACTGGCAGTTTCGACCTTTCGACCTTTGGAAAATTCCACAGGGAGCATCCGATGTCCGATT
>JAWWMW010000862.1:178688-192573 GCA_035048345.1 Echeveria elegans
CATTTAAATATTACGAGATATTTATGGAGGAGAATATTTGATTATATCTAAATTCAAATATATAGATATAATCAGATTTAGTAACAATAATATGAATATATGAATATTTAAATTAAATATTCATGTTTCATCATTATCATAAAGATGAAATATATTTGAAGATTCTGCCAGCCTGGAGTATCTCTGTCACAGAATCTGAGTCAGACAACTGTCTGCGACATACAGCTGGAGCATGTATATCATTATCTTTTGGAAATAAGATAATGATCGATTTAATTAGTTCGGCTGATCAAATCTGATTAAATTTTAGTGCAAATCAATTTGATCAGATTTATTGGAATTTGAATATTGCTAAATATTCATTTACTAATTATCTTGAAGATGGAATATTATCTAAAGTTGGTTATGGCAAGTGTATCTCGACTTGCTTGAAGGAGAAGCAACCGAGCCATATAAATTCAGCAGCCATCCATCTTCATACGACGACAATTACGCGAGAGAAAATACTTTTTATTGATGAGAGAAAGAGAGCATAATTTCGACGTTCTTTATCTACACATAAGGTGAAACCTAGAAGAACGCAGAACTGTTACAGACACTGAGTTGTGTCATAGAATCGAGTTGAGCAAAGCACAATTATTATCTCGAACGGAGTCAAATCACACCAAGTTCATACTTTTATTTGACGACATCTGCAAGCACAAATCCGGCGAACATTCTGTCACGAAGTGGTGACATTCAAACGTACGCCAAGTAGTTGTGACAAGCTGCAGAGTGCCTGTGTTGACTAAGGTCTGAGAACACAGTGTAGAATAGTTCAGACGCGGTTTGAACTGGTGGATATCAAGTTGGAGGCTTGAGGCTGCTGCAGAAGGTTGTAGCAGATCCTTTTCACTAGAATAGGTCTTAGCTCGAACATTACAGAGTGTAAGTGTTGTGTAAGACTATTTGCTATTAGTGAATTGTTCCACCGGGCTTGTGGAGAGAAGCCCCAGACCAAGCCTTAAAGGAGCCGAACTGGGTTATCAACTTCCTGTATCATTTACTTTCTGTAACATTTAATTGTCTAAGTTGAGTTGACATGGGACTTGCGACAAGACTGAATCTGCAACAATTGAGCGAACTGAACTCAATTTCACAGTTGTTGGCTGATAATCTCGATATGTTAGGCAGCCGGAGCAGGCGTGCAAGATGCTGAAATAATTGAGATGTTGACCATTTTTTATTAATGAACAACTGATACGTGATACGCGAAGGGGCAATGTCTGAGTAAGATGTTTACACGCGCATAGTTTCACGAGCATACAAACATAAAGAAGTTTATAACGCAGCGCATTACGCGCATTGTGACTAGAGAATTCAGACACCAAGCCAGATTCATCAGTTCTGGCCTCTTACACAAACATATATGCAAGGTGCACATGCTCTTAGAGTCTTGAATACATCAAGTTATTTGGAAGGCGTTTACGGCTTATTGACGCCAAAAGTGGCCTGAGTTCAACCAGAGAAGCAGCCAGGGTTGCTGCATGAGAAGATAGGCTCAAGTGTGAGGTCTAAATCATTGTTGTAACCTGACCTCAGATGATCCACTTCCCCTTGATACGGCATTCTGCATGACAATATCAAACATGTGTGTGTCTCATTAGCATTTTACCAAAATGCACAGCTTAAAGTGTGAATGTAACTTGGGTTAAATTTACCCCATGTTTAGACAAGGAAGAGTTTGAGGGATAATGAGGAAAGGTGCATGATGATGATGATTCTGGTGATGAGACTGCTGACTCCAGTGTGCAGCCTGCTGTTGTTGTTGATGTCCCATTGTCTTCTCGTTCTCCTTGATCTGAGAAAAACTCTAGTAAGTTTGCAGATTGATTATTTATACACATGGTCTGCAAGTAGAAGAAGATAAACATGCAGCTCGATCAGAGACTCTCACTTTCTTAGCCAGCAAGTTGTTCTGCTCCTGCATTGCCTTCTCCTACACACACACCATACCATACACACAGTGTGAAACATAACAAAGCTTGATGCATGAATGGAAGGATGATGCTTTAGATTATGTAGCAAGCATTATGTTACCTTCTTCTGAAGTTCAGAGATTGACTCATGCATGAGCTGATTCTGTTACAAAGCACAATGCAAAGGATTCTCTCAAAAAGAAAACATATGAAACAAAATAGTACTCTGTACTCTTAGTTATGAATTCTTGCCATACACGTGTGAGTAAATGTCTTTACCTTTCTTGACCTAATGAGCTTCAGTCCAGTGTCAAGTGATTGCTCCAAGTTCTGAAGCTCCCTTAGACTTAGTGACGCTAGATCCTCTCCCAAATAATGCCTGCATATAAAATTTACGCTTGCAATCAGCCAATCACATTACTATCATTTGTACACAAATTCCTGATATCAGTTCCGGATTCGAGTTCTACTCTCACATTTGGTTGCGCTGCAGCAGGTCGAGCTTTGATTTCATCCTAGCGTATTCAAGTGGCCAGTTTTCCTGCAAAACATAGAGACAAATGCATATGTGATCAGTTGTGGCTGCATAATTAAAAGCATTAGAGTTGTATGAACATACATGTCAAATAAATGAACAACAACCTGATTTGGATTAGAATGGTGCTCAATACCGGCAAGCTGTCTCTCTGCATAAGAGTACCTCTCATACCTTTCAAGTATCTTCTCCATGCTGCCATCCATGCATCACACAAACAACAGGCTTATGAAACAGCTAGCTATATGTATGTTAACCATGTCTCTTTTAATTAAGTCGGATAACGAATAGTTAACATTAGCGACCATGTCTTCACCAATTCAAGTGCCATAGAAAATGAAGCATGAATGTGTGCATCTATCATATTTGCATTAAAGTGTGTGTGATCTAGCTTTCTTTGGTAACCTGAGATTGGCCTAGAAGACAAAATGCTTCAAAAACAATCACTAGGGTTAGGTTACCTTATTGGCAACATACATAGGTGATCCATAAATGTTAACATGTGGTCATTGTACTCCCAGTGTTGTACAAGTTCTGCTTCTTTCTTATTGCATCTCCTTGTTTATACTTCTCCATTTTTATTAGCTTTTAACATGTGCACATTTACATAAACACTAGTTTTTCAAATCAACATCTCTCAAAGCTGTAAAATGCCAGCAAAATAGGGAGTACTAGTGAGAGCCAATAATAAACAATACGTACTTCCCTGATAACCAGACTGTAAATTAGTTATGATGTTTGATCAGAGTGACAAAGACAAAATCTACCAGTAGCTAGCATTGTGAATTATACTGTTGCAAAAGCTCTGAGCATATGACCTGTTTAGGTCAGGGATTAGAGAGATCAGATGGATCCTTTAATTTCAAACAGCTTATTCCCAATGGACTCGTGTCACACTTTCATAGTAAACCTAATCTACACTCCATTTTTCAACATACAATCAGATTATTTATGATTAATATAATTAGTACTCGTAAGTTGCATGAAAAATTAGTTAGTACTCATTGTGGTAGTACAGAAAAGCACTGTATGTGTACGGAGTCTTAAGCTAGCACTCCAAAAGCCTTCAAAGGAGCTCATTCTATTACTCAATGGTAGCTAGAGTGAGACATCTCTTTACTCATCATTCTCTCTAGAGTTACCATTTTGAATTCTCTTGATGAAATTGGCTTCATATTCATGTTCACCATTATATTAGATAGATCATGATCAAAGGAGATGGGATTTCAGATCTGTTAAGATGTTTTTGGGGATGTTTAAACAACCATATAACAGATCTGGATCAACCTTTCAGACGAGAAAAATAATTAAGGATTTTTACAAATGGTTAGAGAGAGCTTAAAACCCAGTCTTTAACTATCAGATGTCTACACATATAAATCAGAAAAATTAGACGAACTACAGATTGATTTAGGGTTTCACTCTGTCCACTCAACTGAAAAGTCGCATAAGGAAGGTGGTAACCATCAAAACTATATAATCTACACAAACATATAGAGAGAAGATGATGAAACATGGAGAAAGGATCATACTGTATCACATATAATACATAAATCAACATCTAAGACTTACACATACGAAAACATTCACAGCAGCAGGCGCATATCAATCAAGATAATCGACAGGTAAGAGAGAATAAATTACCATGAGTCGCTGGAGTACTCAAAAAGCTTTCCTTTGTTTGAAAACACAATCAAAGCAACCTCGGCATCACATAACACAGAGATTTCATGAGCTTTCTTCAACAAGCCAGTCCTTCTCTTGGAGAAAGTGACTTGCCTATTGATCTTATTTTCAATCCTCTTCAGCTGAACTCTACCTCTTCCCATTCCTGAAACTTGTTGACACAAAAAGAAAAGAGTTTTTTTGTTTTTTGTTGTTCTTTCACCAAATAGTAAGACCTAAAACAAGAGAGGAAAGTTTCTTAATTGGGATCTTGAAGCTTCCTACAAATAGAATCACATAGATCAAGAACCCTCTTATTTGGGGGTAGTTGTAGTTGCCATTGAAATGGTTTTGGGTAAGGGTTTTTCCTAGTTGGGTAACTGCAGATATGATATTTAAAGAGGCTTTGTGCGGTATCTGGTTGCTATAAGAAGATGGACACAGGGTTCTTCTTATGGGGAAGTGGACGTACAATTGGTTTGTAAATGAGTATTTAAGAATGTGTTGTCGATTTCTCATTGGCAACTATTCTGACACTCACTCGCAGTTATATTTATATCGCTCCATTAACTTGGCGAGAAACACAGGAATGAAAATAAATTTCCACCAAATCTCTCAACTGGTAGTTCTTGCTCAAAATAAAGAAATGCAGTTTGTGTGGTGTGGGTCAAAACTAGGCCAAAAATTGTAACGCAAATTGATATGTAATGTAGTAGATACTTTTAGGACGAAACTTTGACACTAAAAGTTATGTTCTTTTGAGCTGAAATGAAATTCAATTGAATTTAACTAATCTGAATTGAAAAGTTAAAATTTTAAAACTAATATATCAATTTCATTTGAATATTATTCATTAAAAGAAACATTTTTATTCGAAATTAATTTTAATCACATCATCATCAATGTTATTATTATATTTGAAATAATTTGCACTATAATAATAATAATTGTATTTGAATCTTATTGATTTGAAATATACCAATTTTTTAGTTTCAGATAAGAAATTTCAGTGTTTTTATATAAAATTAAAGAAAAGATTTTATTTTATCATATGTCTACAATTACACATGGTCATATACATAGTATAATTTATGAAAATTTTAATTATCGACATTCATCTTTGCAAATTACCATCAAAAGATCGTTTGATGTTTTAAAGAAGAGGTGAAACGTTCTTAAAAATTGGCTCAATGTACGTCAGATTGACATCATACTTACAATGTTCAGAGCACTCATGATGGTTAAAAAAGTTATGATATAGATATGTATATATAGACCATGATTTTTTTAATAATATGATATATTTTTGTATTTTATTATTTTCATTTTTTTGAAATATATATAATCATCATAAAAATCATTTGTTGATAAAAATATTGCTAAATATTGAGTTGAGTTGGGTTGACTTGAATTGAACATAACTGAAATTCAGCTCAAAAGAACATGACCTTATTCTTGCGAGAAAAATTTGTACACTGGGTCTGTTCTTTTGACATTAATTTAATTTCAGTTCAGTTCAGTTCAGTAGATAAACATTTACTATTTTTAAATTTTTTAAAAGTGTAATAAGACTTGAAATTATGAGACAAGCTTAAGGCGCATTCACTATTGTCAAAACTATTTTTTAAATTAAAAATAATATGCAAATGTAATTAATTAATTAATTTTAAATTTTCAGTTCAGTTCAGTTCAATTCAGTTCAGTTTCAGTTCATGTCAAAAGAACATAACTTTAATAAGTTGTAAGTACATAATTAGCATTTTGGGGAGAATAAAAATACGTTGAATCTGAGAAGTACCCTGAGACCGGTATTCTTCTTTTTTTCGGATAAGGCCCGAGACATATTCTTTATGTCAGTCGTTGGCGATATGCGATAGAGAGTGTAGCGTCCTGTTAACTACTAGTAGTAGTAGTACCCAATCAGCTGAGAGCGGACCAGACACAGACAGACCTGTTCAAAATCCACAATCAAACACACACACACGTGTATGTTATTGTTATGTTATCTCCTCCTCCTCCTCCTCCTCCTCTTCCTTTCAAAAATAGCTAGAGCCTCATCATCCATCTTCTACTACGACGACAAATTAATTTATTAGGATTATGAACAACCACAGCGCCAGCAGCAACAACAACTTAGAAGAAGAGGATCATGCGGTCGAAACTGATCCATCCGGTCGATATGCTCGAGTAATTTCTCATCTCTCTCTTCATAATTCTCATTAATGACTCGTATACTAATTATCGCATATGAATCAGTTGGATCAAGTTTTGGGGAAAGGCGCCATCAAGAAGGTGTACAAAGCCGTGGATCAGCTGCTCGCCTTTGAGGTCGCATGGAACCAAGTCAAACTCAACCACCTCATCAAATCCCCTGACGAACTCCATAGGCTCTACTCAGAAGTTCACCTCCTCAGCACCCTCAATCACA
Source organism: Echeveria elegans (assembly GCA_035048345.1). Lineage (NCBI taxonomy): Eukaryota > Viridiplantae > Streptophyta > Magnoliopsida > Saxifragales > Crassulaceae > Echeveria > Echeveria elegans. The sequence goes on from JAWWMW010000862.1 coordinate 185,275, forward strand.
GCTCCATTATCCGATTCCACACCTCCTGGATTGACCCTCACCTCAGCACCTTCAATTTCATCACTGAGATGTTCACCTCCGGCACCCTCCGACAGTTCTGTATAGTATTTTAATTTATCACGCTATACACCTGATTATGATGACGTCATTTCTTATTCATACGAACCAGTTTTTTGTTTTGTTTTGTTTACGCTTTCTATTTGCTGCAGATACAGAAAGATATACCAGAAGATAGACATGAGAGCCATCAAAAGCTGGGCTACACAAATACTGCAAGGACTTGTTTATCTGCATTCCCGTGACCCCCCTGTTATACATAGAGACCTCAAATGTGACAACATCTTTGTCAATGGTCATCTTGGACAAGTCAAGATTGGCGATTTGGGTTTGGCTACTATCCTCCGCCCCTCTCGGAAAGCCCACAGCGTCATCGGTAACACACACACACACATTGCTACTGCATTCTATTTCAGTGTCCATGTATATATTAATTTAAGACAAAGTTTGTCGTCAAGTCACATTTTGGATTAAACTTCTTGAGATAGAGCTCCCCCTAAAAAAAAAGAGTTGATTTACTTACTAGTGAGCGAATTACCGTTCAAAGTTTATGCTCAGGAGAAAGAGACGCTTATAAATTTGAAATATCTTCATCATAGTCACAGACATTAGTGTAGCTAGAGTTGCTTATACTTTTAATGGTTGTAGGCACTCCAGAGTTCATGGCTCCAGAATTGTACGAGGAGGAATACAACGAGCTAGTTGATGTTTACGCTTTTGGGATGTGTGTTCTAGAGATGCTTACCTCAGAGTTTCCGTATAGTGAATGTGCCAATCCAGCACAAATATATAAAAAAGTGACTGCGGTATGCTTATGATTCTGTTTTATGTTATTAATTTCCTTTATTGCAATTCTCATTCACCCGATCAATCTTAATTTTTCATTCAAGGGAAAGCTCCCTGCCGCTTTTTACAGGATCGAGGACCCACACGCTCGTATTTTTGTTGGAAAATGCTTACAGGTTGCTTCCAAAAGGCCGTCTGCAAAGGACTTGGTATCTGAACCTTTTCTTTTGTCCCAAGGAGAACTGTTGCGGCCTGCCAGACACCTCGAGCAGTTGCAACCGTTTCTCAGTGTTACTGATATTGGAATGGAATCGTTGAGACTAGTAGATAATGCACATAGGACCAAGATGACTATCACAGGAAAGCTGAATCCTGAAGACGATACCATCTTTCTTAGGGTCCAAATTTCTGAAGAACAAGGTATGGAACTTCTTAGCTACAAAATGGATCACTTTGACGTTGTTGGATTCTGATATCATGTTTTATCTTGCAGGAACATCTCGAAACATATACTTTCCCTTTGATACGGTTAGTGATACCCCTCTTGGTGTTGCAGTTGAGATGATTAAGGAATTAGATCTTGTTGACTGGGAACCAAATGAAATAAGCTACATGATAGAAGGTGAGGTATCTTCTCTACTGCCACGTTGGAAGAAATGGGACCAACTTGGACCAAACTCCTCACTGGATTATCAAGACGTTGACGGAGATAGCTTCCATTTGCGGTCTGATTCCTCCTGCTCATCATCGCAAGCATCATTCTCAGGTTTAATCATGAGTCTCACGTTTAATCTCTACTATGCAGATTCTGCCTAACCACCTAACTTTAGTTCTGACGGTGGCTGTTTTGTTCTTATATTTGGGGGAAAAACAGATGATTTATTCAACGACAGCAGCTCGCTAAGCTCTTCATACTCCGGAAATTGTGAGTCTGTTGCGGAGGCTGCAGAGCAGGCAGGTGTGTCAGGTCATGCTCTTCCTAGTAGGTTCTGTCAAGAAAGGAATTGTAAGACTGTGCAGTCTGTAGTTGGCGGATGCTATAAGCAGTGCAAGGTACTTATGGGTGCGAAAGGTAGTTTAGTATCTTCTGGCGAAAAGTCCAACAATAATAAGAATACAACAAACAGCAGAAGGTTAACTAGGAACAGGTCACTGGTTGATGTGCGTAGTCAGCTACTCCATCGGACATTAGTTGAGGAGGTTCACAGGAGAAGGTTATCCAAGACTGTTGGTACGGTTGAAAATATTGGTTTTAAAAACCCTTATGGTTTGGGAGAAGCTAATACAAGTGAGGAAAAGGTCAGAAAGAGTTATAGTAAACAGGCAAGGGGATAGATACGTTGTGGTGGTAAAGGGAGTTAGGGATCGCCGTGAAAAGGTTATATAGCACATATAAAGCATTAGTAATTTTGTTAAGGCTTGCTTCTAAATAGTGTGCTACCAAGTGTTTCTCATACAAATAAACAGCAGAGTAAGGTTGTCATGTATATAAGCTACATCTATGTTGATATGAGTCACTTAAGTAGTTACTTTCTTGGTCTCGAGATGCATTGGATTGTGCATTCCTTGTACAATATTGAAGTTCTAAGGAAAAAAAAAGAGTTACTTTAGACAGTTGCGGTCCTGTTTATAACGTAGAATTGATGCGGGGTGCGCTTGGTCAAAGACCTCATTTTATGTTGGGACTTTAGTATATTTAATGTTTTTGGCAACACTGTGGCGTCTGTATGGAATAAGCCGCGTACATTTATGAGTGACGGATGCTTGCGAAGTTCACAAAGATTTTTTGTCCAGGCGTATTGAATCGTGGCGGAACCAAGAGAGTACGATCAACCAGCGAATGAACTAACAAGATTTTCAGTGCCTGATCGAGGAACTGGTCCAACACGGCGACATAACCTTGGCTTGTACCGGCCAAATACGGATGGGCCCACGACAATCTTTTAAGCACTACTTGCGTAACGGGCCAATTTACAAGTGGGAGGCGTGAGGGTCGTTCAAAAAATATCTTTTTTTTCTTTCTAATACGTAATACGTGTTGTAGTGAATAATGTAAAAAAATTACTACTCTAATAATAATGTCGTTGGAGGCGTGACAGGTGGCAGAGAGTCAAAAAGTAAAAGGAAGCTACGGCGCGTCTCCAGAAACTTAAATTACAGGCAGCTGCAGCTGCAGCTTGGCTTTGCCGTGTTGGGGGTGTTGTATATATCTAACTAACTAAACATAGGCTGTTGAAAAGAGTTTCCTTGTTTTGCTCTGAATCAGGAATTGGAATCGTACACCTTCCGATTCAAATTCAATTGCATCTGTCCATCCCATTTCTCTACATCATTTTTCCTTTTTCTTCAGCAGCCCATTATTTAATTACTAGCCATCGGTTCGGTTCGATCTCCTCCTATACACCATGCCGCAGCAGGAGATCGAACGACAAACCCAGAATCAAAACGCCCTCTTTGGCAGATATGAAGTCGGCCGCCTTCTCGGATGCGGCGCCTTCGCCAAGGTCTACTACGCCAGGGACATACGCAACAACAACACAAGCGTCGCTATCAAAATCATCAACAAGAAGAAGATCGCCGGCACTGCCCTCATCTCCAACATCAAGCGCGAGATCTCCATCATGAGCCGCCTCCGCCACCCCAACATCGTCAAGCTCTATGAGGTCCTCGCCACCAAGACCAAGATCTTCTTCGTTATGGAGTTCGTCAAAGGCGGCGAGCTCTTCGCTAAGATAGCCAAGGGTCGCTTTTCCGAGGACCAGAGCCGCCACTACTTCCACCAGCTCATTTCAGCCGTCTCCTACTGCCACTCCAGAGGCGTCTTCCACCGCGATCTCAAGCCCGAGAACCTTCTCATTGATGACTCGGGCGACCTCAAAGTCTCTGACTTTGGCCTCAGCGCCGTCACCGGACAGGTCCGCAACGACGGCCTTCTTCACACCCTCTGCGGCACCCCGGCTTATGTCGCTCCTGAAATTCTAGGCAAGAAGGGTTATGACGGAGCCAAGGTAGACATCTGGTCCTGCGGCGTCATCCTCTTCGTCATGACTGCCGGCTACCTCCCTTTCAATGACCCCAACCTCATGGCCATGTACAAAAAGATCTACAAGGGTGATTTCCGGTGCCCGAAATGGATGTCGGCCGATCTTAAACGCTTCCTTTCACGGCTGCTGGACGTCCGACCTGAGAGCAGGATCACAGTGGACGAGATACTGAGAGACCCCTGGTTCAAGAAAGGCGGAGGGTACGAAAATGAAGCTGCCAAAGCCGTGAGTTTCTACGAAGAGGATGACGTTGATTGTTACAGGTGCTGCTTGAAAGATGATGGTGCACAGGAAGCGGAGAAACAGCATCAGCAGCTGACGGCATTCGATCTGATATCATTTTCATCAGGTCTGGACCTGTCTGGGCTATTCGATGTTTCAACAACGCAGAGCAGCAGGGTGGAGCGGTTCGTATCTATGGAGTCACCAGAGGAGATTATAGAGAAGGTGAACGAGATGATAGTGGAGGAGGAGAACAAGTCGAAGATGATGAAGGTGAGGAGGAAGAAGGAACTGGGAATCCAGCTGGAAGAAAAGAACGGCAATTTTTCAGTGAATTTGGAAGTGTACAGATTGAGTGATAATCTTGTTGTTGTGGATGTGAAGGAACGCGGTAGAGATGACGATGAAGATGAGGGTGGGCTGTGGAGAAGCAAGGTGAAGCCACAGCTGCGCAACCTGCTCTTGAATAAATTCAACAAGCAACAGCAGCAGCAGGATGCGGTGGCTGCAGTTGCAACTCCATCTAATTGAACCGGACAAGTGGCACACCAATGCCTGTCGGTTTACTTGCTGCTATATGATATATGATTGTTTGTTTCCCATTAGCTTGGAGATTGAAGATTAAATTTTGCGAAGATACAGAAAGCAAAGCTGGTCGGAAACGCAGCAGCAGCTTCAAGCAACCATTACTGCTACACTGTACTTCTACGATTACAAGTTTGTTGATACAGAGATTGAAATATCTCTGCTATGTGTTTGTGTGTTTATTATTATGTTATATTATGCGTGTACAACAACGACAACACGATCCGAATGTGTGTTTCGGAAATTTTTTGATTGTACATACAGATGAATTAATACGTTGAATGAATAAAAGAGCCGAGAGCTGCATGTTATGTTAGTTTGGTGGTATATGAAGATGTTGACGATGAAGAAGAGGGGAAAAAAAAGGCGGCCTTCCGTGTTACATTTTGATTTTGAAACATACAGCAATGCAATGATTACCAAGTAGGTAAGGGTAGGCGTTGATTACTTACGTAGGAGTACTGTTTTTATTAGCTGGCGATGTTTTACTTTCAAAATCTGCTCTGCCCGTGCTGGCAAATTTTATTAAACATGTTTACGTGTTGTTTTTTCTTCTTTCTTTCAGGACAACAACGGGAGCTCGAGATATCCCAACTAATTTCTTGATATCTTTTTTGATTGAAAGTGTAATTAGTAGTAAAAGACGTAGAAGATTCAAGTACATAGCAATCAGCTAAAAACTCAGATCCAAAGGGCACCTTCACAAACACCACAGACGCACACGCGACGGTGACTATTAATCTAAACATAGCTGCCTTCTCAACGAGTAGACACGATCACGGCACTCACACCAATAGTTCCAAGCTAGTTTATAGACAAAGTAAGGAATTATGAAGGAAATTATTCAAGTTAGCATCGATACAAACAACCTTCCACACAAAGAGGGAAGAAACAAAAGACTCCACACAGACTTGTGGAGAGAAACACAAAACAACCAGAAAAACAACAAAATAAACATAACTAAAGAGTCCACCCATATCAAGTTCACGAGTCGAAGATAAAAGCCAGCCGTGAGGAATTGAGGCCGTTGACCGGCGCTGGAGCCAAGACCACCAAGCTGCCGCATGCATCAACAGAGAAGCTCCATCGCCATCACTGTACCGCAGCCGACCAAACCCAAAAAGTTGCAGCCATCCGTGCGCAGATCCTCAACCGACCAGTCGGCGGAGGAGCAGATCGAATCTGGACTGAACCCACTGCGATCAGCCGAACCGAGCCACCCACCCACACGAAGTTGCAGCCCTCCAAGCCAAGCAGAACATAGCCATCGGAGCAACCAGAGATGCACCATCCATATGAACCAGCCAGATCAGAGCAGAGTCCGCTGCATGCAGAATCGAAGATGCGCCATAGCATCGCAGCCGCCCGAGCAGACGCCAATTTCGAATCTTGCGATGACCTCCAAGAACTAACAGATCCGGATGATTACGGAAAAGGGAAAATTAAAAAGCTCTTAGTTGCAGAGAGCAAAAGGCACCGCGAAGGAGAGTCTCCACCCCCGTAGAAGAAAGGAGAGATGTGAGGTGCAGGAATGGGAAGCGTCTAGGGAGGATTAGGGATTTTAGAGAGAATTAGGAATTTTTTGAACTGAAAGTTAAAATTTTAAAAATACTTTATTAATTTTACTAGGGTATATTATTCAGTGATGAAGACATGTAAATTCATCATTATTTGAAAACTGAAAATGAAGAAAATGTATGACTTATGAGTATTATGTGCTACATATCATTTTATGGTTATTATGTGCTCCATATTATTCACATGATTGATAAGTCCAAATTGATGTTTTGAAAGATCATTTGGTAATTTCAAAAAGAGGTGAATAATGCTTAAAAGCATGCCTCAATCAGAATATATACGCCAAATCGATATCATACTTGCGACATTTAAGTTCCACGACTTTATTAGAATGCATCATTCCTATGTTATATGTTAGCACATGAACTTGTAAATGAGTATGAAGATTCTGATCTTTTTGATGACCATCGAAAAGCACAAATGAATCACTTTTGAGATACAATAGCATTTCAAATCGAGGAAAACAATCTCGATAATGAAGATGTTGTAGACATGAACACTAATGAATAACACATGTGATATTATATTTTGATTATGCATATCAACTATTTAAATATTTATGCTTCTATTTGTATGTTATTACATTATATTTTTTGATTGTGGATACATTGCATAGGTTATTCGTAGTTTTACAAATAATGTTTAACAATTTAATTGAATTGAACTGAACTAAACATAAAGGTAAAAGAACAGAGCCTAAGACAGAAAGTGAATTGAAAGTGAATTTTTTAAAAAACAATCTATCAATTTCATTTGAATAGTATTCAGTTAAAAGAAACATTTTTATTCAAAATTAATTTTAATCACTTCACATCATTATTATTATATTTGAAATAATTTGCACTATACTAATGATTGTATTTAAATCTTATTAATTTGAAATATACCAATTTTTAAGTTTCAGATAATAAATTACACATGATCATCTTTTATGAAAATTTTATTATCGACATTCATCTTGCACCAGAGCACCTTCTCCATGAGCACCTCTTCCAAATATCCCAAAACCAAGCACAAAATCTCCCAA
>JAWWMW010000862.1:201234-215498 GCA_035048345.1 Echeveria elegans
GTCATACTGAAGATTAAGTTACATTTTTATCTGATTATAGGTACTCTACGTGCCACCACCAGACGAAGAAGCTCGATATGAAATTCTCAAAGTTCACACACGCAAAATGAGTATTGGCGATGATGTTGATCTGCATCAGATAGCTAAAGATAGTAGATACAGATCTTTTTACAGGAGCTGAACTTGAGGGCTTATGTAAGGAAGCCGGAATGCTTGCTCTAAGAGAAGATATGACTGCTAAAGCAGTGTTAAATGGCCACTTCCAGAGAGTAAAGAACTCACTAAGGCCGTCTTTAACTTGTGCGGATATTCACTCATACTCGTCCTTTTGCAAGAACCCATCTAGAAAACCATCCACCAACCTGGAACATCTTTCCTTCAAAGCTTGGCAGCCGGACAAGAAGAGTCTGCTCACATTAGCAATGCCTGGATGCCCTTTGTTACCCGCAAAATGATGTAATTCATTTTTGAATCCTACAATGAATTTGTGTGAAAGTGCATCAACATCATGCCAAACCAAAAATATCATACTCAGTTTTAAGCTCAAACGTCAAACCTTTACTGATGTGAACTTTAATGGGTGCCTTGCATTTCACAAAAAGCTCCCATCTTTCTCACTTCAAGATAAATTTAAAAAAAAGGGTAATGCCTTAAGCATCACAAGCTCTTGTGTGCATTACAATAAACTCTACACATCTACCCATTTCTCACCCAGAGAATAATCAGCTAAACTTCGGATCGATGATCATGCGTCCTGCCAAATGTGTATTCTTGACTAGCTTACAAGTTCTGAGTCTTCTTCAGATTCTGTCATCTTCCTCTCGCTTAAAATAGTTCAACCAACTCGAGTAGGGTCTGGTAATTAAATCTCTTCCGTGTCATTACTGTGCGATACTTGGTTTAAGTGACTGACCGTATGCCAATCGGATCAGGTTCAACATCTCCGTCTTCTTCGTTATATTCATCTGCAGGGAAGCCTCGTACTCTGGGCTGACACCATTGGTCTATGAAAGGGGCGGAGCTAGGAATTCTCGGACGTGGGGTCGAATATATATGAGGTTCGCCCTCGAAAAAAAATCGGGTCGGACAAGCTAGCTAATAGGTGATTCGGGTGCATAAAAATAAGGAAAAATGTCATATAATTTATAAGGTTAATCACCGGAAACCACCTGTAAAATTTGAATTTTTTCAATAGTGTCACCCGTTTTTCCAATAGCCACCCGTTTTCCATTTTAGAAATAACGGTGATAGGTGGTATTGGAAAGAATTAATTTTAATGGGCGGCGACAATTGGAAAGAATTAATTTTAATGGGTGATTTTGAATAATATCACATTTTATCAGTATTTTACGGATGATTTCCGATAATAAATCCTAGTGATTTTTGTTTTTCCATTGATTAGTGTTTAATGATCTTGGCGTGTTTTTCTAAGAAACTAATGTCTGGTATCACATTTGTCCAAGATAAACATACACTGATCATCTAGGTTTGAATTCAGATACTTATAAGCAATCCCTTGAAAGCTCAATAGATTAAATTTCATTTGAACAATAACAATGAATGTTTAAAGTTATTAAGGCTCACCAGAACTCTGTCATTTCACTAGTTGGTATCTACTTCAGAAGTGATTCATAAAATATATCCGCAATGGCTCTCTCTGTATACAAAATAACAACCCAACCCACAAGTGATCATGCAATTCACCAAGAAAAAATTCCAAACAAATAAATGCAAATGCATTCAGATAATCAACCTCTTCCGGAGGATCGAATTTCTGTCTACGCAAACACTTTCTTTTCTTTCACTCTAGTGGCCTTTGTCGTGGTAGACGCGGATGCAGTCTTCAACGTACCTGTTTCTGATTTCAACTTCACCTTCACAGAGCAAAAAAAAAAACACCACAAAATCAAAATTTATAACAACCTTAAGAAAAACTGAAAACAATAAAACTCCAAACTTTACAATCAATTGAATATTCTCAATTTTATAAATTCAGTCCTATGACAACAAAATCAGATAATCGATTTGAGCATACAAACCACCCCCAATGTCAGCTACAAATTCCAAACCCTAAAAAATCTAGATCTAAATCAAAATGAGGGGAAATCCCGAATCGGCAATCTCATTTCACCTCCGCTTTGCTGACAGTCGTCCTAGCAGGCGATTCATTTTGGAATCAACCCGACGTTCAGACACCAAAGGCTCGACCTTTCTCTTATCAGTCTTGCGATTTAGGGTTTAAGTTGCTACCCCCTTCACTCTATCCTCCTCCGCGAGCTGCTGCTGATGAACGCGAAGCTGAAGCGATTGATGATAACCATCCGAAGATGAATTACAGTCGCTCCGACAATCCTCCTTCTCAACTGAACCCCTACTAGCTGGCTCCGCCCCTGCATCCATCCCATGAGATTTTTTTGGCGTGGTTGGCCGACCCACCTGGCTCCTCCACTGGTCTATGACACCGCAATCGAATGCGTATTTGATGGAATGTTCTAGATATGCTTTATCAGTGATTAGATCTGGTTGGACTGTAAGCATTCCCAGCAGCCTGCCAGAGAAAAGAAGTACAAGTTGATGTTAACTTTAACATTTTTGAAAGAGTAAATTATGTGGCTTTATCAGATCTTACCTGCAAAGATGCCATTTCCAGATGCAGGCATGTCAGCAGTAAGATGAGGATCTTCCATTCCTCGAAGAAAACCTTCATCATCTCTTAGTGTAGTAGTGAATCTTCAAAGTCTCATTCGTCACAAACAAATTCTCATGCCACAGATGCGAGACTATTAAACGGTCATAATGGATGGATTTAGCCCGATCGTTATCTTTTGTATCAAATCTTACATTTGGTGTGATTCTGCATAGAAATTCTAGTTCTTCCTAGGTAAATGTCAGCGAGATCCCATGCTTGCTTGGTGTATTAACTCCTTTGTTTCTTTACTTACTAGATTGCGCATTGGTAGGTTAACGTCATAGAATATTACCTCCCTAATTTTTTTTGAAATCTTGAAGGCTTCCAATGCAGTTGATCTCATGATCTTTTCGAGTAGAGACATTGAGTTGAAGTAAAACATCTTCGCCTGCACAAAATCAGTTTAGAGGAATCAACAAATTGAGAACAATTCATATTTTTTTAAAAATCAGTACCATTTTGCATTTACCTCCTTTAGACCATCAATACTCATTTCATGTTTGGTCAAAGAGAATTTGAACGTGCATCGTTGTACGCGTCAAACTTGAATTTATAGTATCTACTAGACACTTAGAAAGTGATAAGCAGGGTCGAATACAAAGAAGAACAAACACTCTTGAATTCGTAATCAAACTAATGTACAACTAAAGTTAATTCCTAAAGGAATTTTTTTAAAGAATTTGTTTTTGAATTAAATAAAATAAATAGGGTTTAACAATTCAGAGAAAAATCAGTTCAGGAAATTGCTCATGCAACTAGTAATCATCGAAAGACATATATCATGCAATATTGAATATAAAGCAGTTGTTCCCGCTACCTACGTACACCCGCTAAAGTAATACACTACATGTCATAATCAGATAATCCCGCTAAAGACTTACATGATTTATAGGTTCAATCCACTATTACCCGCTAAAGTATCAAGAAGATATAACAGTTATTATCCTAACCTATCACAATACATCCACCTCTAAGCTTCATTACTACAATAAATTATTATAATATCATGCAATAACATTTATTGAGTTTCACCGCTAGGCTACGCTTAACAAATAATTAAAGCATTCAATAAAGCACAAAAACATGAATAATTCAACATACACAAAACACAAGTCTCATACTATAATGTCGTAATCACAATTCTCCAAACTGAAAAAGGATTTAGCTACTGAAAAATATTACAATTAAATAGTAAAGATGAGTTGACGAACAGGAACGAATACAGAACAACAATGAAAATATGATACAAACTGAGTGCTTCAGTCGCCAATCGTATGAGGGCAACAGCTTCTAATGAATCCTTCTATCCTGTATCGTCTGGATTAATTCTTATTTCTTGGTGACTCCCTCAATGTCAGCTATGGATGGCAATTCGATCCGCCCTGCCCCGCACCGCGAGCCAAACAGGGCAAGTCAGATATTTTTTGACCTGCTCCGCTCCGCCCCGCGATTATCCCATAATTAATCCAAATTAATCCTAATCAACCCCTAATTAACTCTAATTAATCGAGGGGCGGGCAGGACAGGTCCTCTGCGGGTCGGCGGACAGTTTCGACCCGCACAGGGCAGGTTGCAATCTGCCGCCGACCTGCCCCGTTGTCATCCCTAATGTCAACCGTTTGTCAAGTGTTTGAAGAATTAATTGCTGCAATCGACAGCCGCCGATCGTGTCCCCCTTTGTTGTGTTGCCCTAGGCATGTATTTATAGGGATTGGGTTGATTTTGTGCTTTATTATCTCCCATTCAATTATTTGGAGATAATCTTGATTTCCAAATACTTTCCCTGATAATTTTGGAGATAACTGAGTTCATGTTACCAAAATTTAGAAGAAGATAATGTCCCAAAACCCACAAATACATAGTTGACGTCATCCAGCACGTACCTGGAGTCAAAGGAATTAAGTATGCAGAGTCTTAAGGATTTTTCAGAACTTGTGTTGAATCCGGATAGGTAATTCAATTGATTTCGCATGATCCTGTGATCTCCTTCTGCGGACTACACTGACTTGTAACTTCTAACTCATTTTCGAACGTCTTCGGCTTAGAATTTGGTGTAAACCAGAGATTTGTAACTCTTTGAGTCAGCCTTCCAATCCCAAGTAGATTGTTTCCATCGAATCAGCGATGCTTCTTCTAGAAGCTTCCAAAGTTGCAAAGGTCCAGAACAGTCCTCTCGCGCTTGACTGCACTGCACAACTAACTTCGCTTGCTGTTTCGGCCCATTTAACCTTTGAGTTTGGATTTCATGTAAAGAGGGAATTTGTAGATCATTGAATCCTCTTTCTAACAAGCTATGATTCGCCTCCATTGGACAAATAATGAATTACCAGCAAGCTCATGAAGCTGGTCAGATCTGTCTTTTCGATGGAATACTCCACAAAATGATCTTTTTAATCCAATTTCTTTTCAAATGCTCTAGATATACCTGCGATGCGAAACACTATTAAGAAGTAACTATTCATATATGAAATGTAATTAATTCATGGAAATAAATGACTTGATAAATCGTATAAATATGCTTCATCAGTCTTCCACGCAAGGTTTAACACTAGTCATCCGCAAACCACCCCTCTTACTAATTTTCATAAGTGATACTGCTGTAGCTCTTTTACCATCGATATGAACTGATCTCGTCCTAACGTTATTTGATTTCATAAACCAAAGCGTATACCGACCATAATCGTCATCTCCAAGTTTTCCCATGAAAACAACTTTCCCTCCCAAACTGGCAAGAGGTATTGCGACACTGCCTGAAGATGAGCCAGGAGCTCTAATAAACATTTCAGGTGCCCATCTTGCGTCTCTGTTCCGTTCATGGTCTATAAGTCTGTTTGTTGGTCACCCTGACAGTACAAAGAGCATGTTGTGCGGCATCAAAACAACAAACTAGAGGAGGCCAACCATACAAGTGACTAATATCATCTCCTTCATCTACTACTAGTTCCGGCTCCTCATCATATTTTTCCTCGCCAAGTTTAACCACAGATACGTGATCAGTGAGACTGGATTCTACCTCGACTTTCTTCTTGGGCTTCCTACCTCTCATCTCCTTCTTTACAACTTTCTCTTCCTCATTAATCAATTTTCATAGTTCTTGTAGCGTCATTGCACTAATTGGTAGATGAAAAAATTGCAACAACAAATCCAAAGTGTACACCTTTCAAACGTGGACGCCCTCGGGGTCTTCTTAACATCCTTCTCCCCCGTGGCCAAATCGGTGGCTTGTTCAACCGCTTCATCACTATCCAATACCAATTCAATACGAGCATCTGAAACTCACTGGTGCTACGGCTTTTTTTCCTACCACGTTTCACAGGCTGTTTAGCAGACGCGTCTACCTTCTTTAGTCTTTACCACTCCCTCATTGCCAGTCTGTGGCATTGATATGACTCAGAAGCCTTTTTCCTAGACGCACCCATTGATTCTGACACCTAATATCCTGAACTTGCAGAATGCTCATGGATGTATAAAACGGCCACGAAGACTGCCACCTGAAACATCATACAACACCTCGTCAAAAAACACTGATGCAACTAACTAAGTGAACTCGATAAGAACCAACACATAATACATACACAACAAAAAAGATGTCTTAAAACATGCTTGACAGTGCTCAAGACCTCAAAGACGCAAACTTTTATGCACATCACAACCAGCTTGAGACACCAAACTCAAGAATTCAGCAATCTGTAGGTCACAGGAGCACTGCGTGAAAGTGAAATAGGCCAAACCTGGGTAGAGTATATGTGATGCTTAGGCGCGGCATAGAGGACAATTTGATTTCTTGTCTTAAATATGCGCATGATACAACTTCTGCAAAAAAATGTGAGCGCATCGATTAATGATCATATCATCAGCCTCAGGTTCACTAATACAAACTGGACAGGCATACTTTGTTTTCCTCTTTAAACACCGAAACCCACTTTTGAGCAACTTTGACTTACGACTGCAAACACACATAAATGTATGATGTATCCATTTATTATCATAATTAAAATAACAAAACAATAACCATTATAGACCGAAGGTACCTAGGAATATGGATTTTCTAGATGAACCTTTCTCCGCGCAGCTTAGGTCATATAAATACAAGCTGTTACAACATTACCAAAGGTTTAAAACAGCTATCCGTGAAGGAAGAGGATTCCCAGACGGTGTATGTGTGGCCTTGGCTCTGGACTCCAGTGAGTTATAAACGTCTTGCTCATTTTTCCATAAGATCGCTGGATGATTTTCTATGAGTTTCTTTGCCGTTGTTCTTTGCAAGGGAAATATTCCCATCAAAACCTGAAAATATCAAATTATGATCAGCAATCATTAAGCTCTAAATATGCAAAAAAAAATATGTATGTGATGTGATGCACACATGCATCAAAGACAATATCAAATTTTCCTGGCCAAGTGCACTGCTCAATTTTCCCCTTCCAAGCTCCACTCAAAAGTTACATCATGATTATTATTACCAGTGGCGGACCAAAAAATAAAATGAGAGGAGGCGATAACGTTTGAATGGCGTGCCATTTGCCGGAATAGTAGACGAAGACGGATGCCACTTTATAAGATATCTAACAGGTAAATGAAGTACTCTAGATATGAAGAACATCACAGTTAATATCACTATTATGAAAAACAGTAGGACTAATTCTACTAGTACCTGATGAGACTGCTGGAGATGTAAGCTTATGGAAAGATCCATCATATATTGTGGTGGGGCTGAGTATGAAGCAACATACTCATCCGGCTTCTCAATCTGGAAATGAGAACTGTAAATTACTTCCATCTCTCAGCTCATCAAAACCACTTCATTCCACCTTCAAACAAAATAAAAATCATACCTTTTCACCTCAAGGGATTCAAAACTCCAGCAACAACGTCATAAAACACCCAAACCTGATTTTTGGGAACCAAAATGGGTTAAATGCTACCACCCTTTCTTCCCCATCCTCCCTAAACCAAATCCAGCACTTGACACAAAGTCTGAAAAAGAGAAAAGTACCAGCAAGAACAAAGCTGCCCCAACTGAAACACTACTTTCTAAAACCCAAAACCCCCGCAATAGGATTCACCATTACATTAATGAGTCAATAAGATACCATGGCAAAAACAGAAGCACAAAACATAAAAGGCAACATCAATTTTAAACCGGGATGAGATCATTTTGACTACTGAAATTACCTTAGCGGTTGCTTGTGGTTTGATTCTCCTGGATATACTTCAGCGTCCTCTCCTGTTGCCAGAACAAATTCCATGAACAACCCACACGAATTTCAATTATAGGCCAAAGCCCCTGCTGGGCCTGCTTTGGCTCCGCCCCTGATTATTACTGAAAGTATTTGGATAAGATGAGGATGAGTAATGGTGCTGCTTTGTATAAGAAATTAGAGAAAAGAGATTACACCTGAGCCCTTGTTTCTGATGCCCAAAAAGTTGCAACTTTGATCACATTTGAAGGCAGTAGTAATCCTAATCCAGCCTTGTTAGCAGATTCCTCCAACAAAAACTGTTTATTACTCTTCCATTTCGCAAACACCGTCTCGAAAACTGAATCATCTTTACTAGCTCCACCATACTGTAAGCAAAACCTTGAAAGAGCAGTAACGATAAATATTAGTGGTGACGAGCTCCAGAGATCGTCTCCTGATACCGTTCTTAATCCAACAATTGAAAACAGTCATAAAGCGACTCGACGAGCTCCAGAGGTTCGTCGACTAATACATCCAGCCGTGTACGGCGTGGTGGAATTCGAATTCGACCAAATGGAGGCGGAAGTGTGTCGTGTCTTTTCGCATCGCCAAAGCGCGAACGCGCGTCCATCCACTAGGGCTTCTTGGGCCTGTTCAAATTTGTCTTTTGTTTTTTTGGACAAGAATATCTTCCTAGACGGGCCAGGTAACATTGTGCAGTGCCATATACCAACAGCATTGATCTCCAGCAGGCCCAATAACCGATCACACAAACCCCACTGTAGCAGAAAACTCAAGCAAGAAGCTCCGACTCTCCGATGAATCTACCGGTACAGAAAACGACGCTATACGTCGGTAAGTCAAAAACCCATCTCACTCACCAACTCGACTATCCAAAGATCAAATCTTTTTCGCAAAAAGTGACGTGGGGTCTATTCGATTTAATCGCAGGTGGTTTAGCAGAGGAAGTGAACGAGTCGATACTCCATGCGGCGTTCATACCATTCGGAGACATTAAGGATGTGAAGACGCCGTTAGATTTGGCGACGAATAAACATAGGTCCTTCGGATTTGTGACCTTTTTGGAGAAGGAAGATGCGGCCGCCGCGATGGATAATATGGATGGAGCGGAGCTGTATGGACGTGTGTTGACTGTTAATTATGCTCTGCCGGAGAAGATTAAGGGCGGGGAGCAGGGATGGGCTGCTCAACCAAGTGAGACTTTTTATTCCTAATTCCCAAAATTTGGTTCTTTCATTTGATATCTATACTTTTTATTGAATATGAGTTTAGTTTTTTGCAGAAATGTTGATATCCCTTGTTTTCGTAATTTGGCTCGGAGTAGGGGCCTGGGTTGTCGTCATGTTTCTTAAATTTAGTGGTCTTATTCGGTTCTGATAGACTGCGTTTTGTACATCTGGTTTTTGTTGGTGATCACCTTTTTGCCAAGTTGGCTTGTTTGTTTGTAATTGATCGAGATTAGGGTTTAGGGTTTTCTTGATGTAGAATTTAATCAGTTACAATGGACTGTGTAGTTTTATAGATTTGTTAGTGATCAGCTTGTCGCTGGGAAGGCCATGTACGTTTTATAATGATATTCTTTCCTCAAAATTGAGCATTGGAGTTATTGATGAGAGTATTTTTTTTCTTAGTATCTTCGGAATTTTGAACCTAATATAGCTTATAGAAAGGTGACATTTATCTTGAGTTTAGGTTGCATTTTGTATCATGATGCACTCTTTTCGTGACATAAGCCTTCTAGTTGTCTACTCCTTGGTTCCCAAGATGGTCCTGTATATCTTGTTATAGTTGAGGATGATGACACTCTTATTTCTACTCGATGATGTTCATTTCTTTTGTGAGATGTACTTCTTGCTTACCGAGGAATTTCTGTATTGCAGTTTGGGCGGATGCTGATACATGGTTTGAGCGCCAGCAACAAGAGGAAGAAATGAAACGTATGCAAGCAGAGAATAAAGCGGCAATGGAAGCTGCTGAAGAGTTGCATCGAAAGAAGCTGGCACAAGAACGTGAAGGAGAGAAGGACGATGATGCGCTGATTAAGGATGATGCCATGACCAGAGCTGAAGCTGATGTTATGAAAGAAAGCAGCAATGGTGCCTAGACCCGATATACCTTCTCCCGTTTCATGAATTTACCTTCATCTCAAAAGGATGTAGTTGACTGGTTGCTCAGGCTGGACAAGCTGTAAACTTTTACTAGATAAATGCGCACTTTTAATCAAAAATTTCAGTTTGTCATAACAGTCTGCAGATTTAAATAGATCTGTGTAAACTGTAAACTACATTGAAAAGTTGAGGCTATATTGCAATCCAAAGATAGTTCAGGTTTCGGAATATTCCTTGTTCACCACTGTAAAAACTATCACATAGTTAAGGAGAATTGACAAGCCTTTTCAAGGCATCACAGACCTTAACAGCATCCACATTGTCTCTAACATTATGCACTCTAACAATATTAGCACCACCGAGAACTCCTGAAGTGATGCAAGCAATGGTTGCAGGGTCTCTCTCAACCGCAGACTCACGCTTACAGATTTCACCTAGGAATCTTTTCCTGGATGGCCCAAGTAACATTGGACAATGCGATACACCTAAGCTTTTCCTAGCTATCTCCGAGCGGATGTCTTTGATGCCTGCAAGAATTTCAAAATTTTGTTGAGTTTGCTTTGAAAATCCAATGCCAGGGTCAGTAATTATCCTCCAAGCAGGGATGCCGGAGAGTTCAGCATGGCAAATCTGGGAAGATAACTCCGACGCGAGCTCCTTACAAACATTGTTGTACTGAAGGTTTTCAGGGCTTTGCATAGTTGAGTAATTGCCCCTCATGTGCATCGCAATGTAAGGTACATTTAGGCTTCCGACCATGTCATGCATTTTGGAGTCTAGTGTTCCAGCAGATACATCATTTATTATATCAGCTCCTTCCTTAACTGCCTCTGCAGCAACTTCGGAGTGAAATGTGTCAATGGATATAAATTTTCCTTCAATCTCAGGCAACTCGCGGACAGCTTCCAGGATCGGGATAAGGCGATCTAATTCTTCTTCAGGAGATATGAATTCGGAGTTGGGACGAGTGGACTGGGCTTCGAGATCAATAATATCTGCACCTTCTAATAACATCTTTTTAACTACTGTTTGGAACTTACCTCCGTCGCTAAAACTGTCTGGCGTAATATTAAGGATGCCCATCACAGAAGTTTTTTCAGACCAATCCCACAAGCGACTTCCGACAGGTATAACTCGCTTCATCCCTTCTTTTCCAATAAGCGCTTCGCCACCAAGTTTCTCCCAAGCTTCAAACAAACCACCAGAAAGTCGAGAAAGTGAATTCCACCCGACAATCGTATCGCTTTCAGCCTCAGTTCCTATTAAGTCCATCAAAGGGGCCATTACAAATGGTCGTTCCCAAATTTTGTCGCGTGGGACAATAAGCGTGTCGGAATTGATTCTAAACTTTCCATAAAACAAAATATCCAAGTCTATAGGTCTCGGACCGTACCTAATCCCCTTAGTACGACCCAAGCTAAGCAACTCATGAGGTCCATGCTTCGTCAAAACTCTCACTGCAGAGTTACGAAAGTGCGGCTGATCAGTCACATACGCAGGCGCCGTCTCATACAAACACGCGTGTCTCGTAACCTCAATACCTGATCTTTTCATAAGATTCAACGCTTCATCAAAATTAGCAATCCTATCCCCTACATTACTCCCTAAAGCAATCACTACCTCTTGCTCTTGCGAGCACACTTCCACTACATCATCCACAGCTGAACAAAACAACCGAGAATAAGCTCCTGTAAGAAAATACCACAACACAATCATTAAAAGTCCTCCCCAATTTTCATACTATTTCGCAACAAAAAATCATATCGCCTTGCAGTCGGTAATCATGAGTGAAAATTCTTACCTTTACCGTACATAAAGAGACTCCGTGGCGCGCATCTTGTGGACAACCTGGCCATATCTCAACTCCAGTTCAGAATCCAAGCTACTAGAGGCCAAAACAACACTTGAAATTCCCAACACATTTTCAACAAAAATGGATCACAAGAACAAGCAAAATAACAGTTTCACAAGATAATTAAGCACATATCTTCCAATGTGCACAAATCAGGTTCTCAAAACCCTAACCGACCTAAAACATTATACAGCAACAGCCTGAAGGATCAATCTTTAGCGTCAAGTCAACAATTTCAACAACACATAGAACGCCAAATCAGGATACAATCAGCGAGGACGAGAGAGACGCTACCTTGGATTCAGAGAAGAAGTCCGGCAGCTGCTGTAGCAACAAATTTTCCAAACGCCGTCTTAATGAGAAGAAGGGAAAACATTTTTTTAATCTTCCAAATAAAGCTCAAGGGAAAGGATCCCATAAAAAAAAAGTATCTAAGCTCCTTTTCGTTGCGGAAAAGGTGTGAATTTTTTTTATATAAAAAAATTTTCTATTTAGAAAGTTGTAAAAAAATTTTGATCTCATTTTATCTATTTTTTTTACTTTTTTTCTTATAATCAATTACACATGTTCATTTTCATTGAAATTCATTTTTCTTTAAATTTTCTTTTCCTCTTCTTTGCCCTCGTAACCAAACGAAGCCTTAATGTATGAAGAAATCTAGTCCGTTGAATAAATTTGAATCAACGGACTAGATTAGATGATTAAATTTTAACTGCTTCTAAAAAAATTAAAGGAGGGTTTTAATGATCAAAATCTCTCTCCAATCTGTGTCCGTCCGTCGCCATCCCGTCCATGACCTTACTGTCAATCGAAGAAATACAAAGAGTAGCGGAATTGATTGAAATTGAATTTAGTATAAATCTCTTTGAAGTCGATTGAATTTGAAGTTAGTGTAAAGCGATTGCGGGAAGAGGAAGAATGAAGCAACAACATCGTGCGGTGGGGGTGGAATGAAGGAAGAGGCTGGGCAGGATTCGGCGGAGGAGACATTGGTCTTTGCCGGGTGCGGTGATTGAGATTGGATCAATTGGAATAATTGATTACTGTTTCACGCTATCCCTCTAACGTGGAACTCAGTTAAAATTTCTCTCCTCATATGTGGTAGAATTCGCGGAGGGTAAGAGGCTTTTATCCAAAACATCTGACGTTTATTGGTAGATTGCTTTTAGTTTGTTTATTTATTTATATTATCCTATTATTAGTTTTTTTATTGGATATATGAGATTTTGATCGATGGTCAATTTTCACTTTGCCATAACATACATTGATTCTGACTCCGAATTTGATTCCCAATTTTTTGAAAAATTGTAATAAAGACTTTTAAAATTAATAATTTAGATGCATTTTTTACACTTTTATTCAACTACCCACTTTTCACATGAACATCGTGTTAAAACTAGTTAGCAATGTTATTAAATTCGATGAGAAACCGACCCAGCAAGGGCATGGGTCACGGGTCAATGCATATTATTAGTACTATTTAATGAAAACTATTACATTAGATATATATAATTTGTTGAACTGAATAAAGAGTAACAAATATTGTAAGGATAAGCGCACCAGTTGACAATGAGTTGGATCTTTTCCTACCTCAGTCGAAGCTCCATCCATTATCCATAATTTACAAAACGCACCAGTATGAATCATTCGCTATTCATAAATAATAATAATTTATATCATTAATTAATTATTAAATTTACTATTTATCGAATTTAATAATTTAATTTATTATTATATGTACATATTTATATTTTTTACTCAATGAAATACATTTTGAAAATCAAATATTATATAACTTATCAAATATATATTTTCATCCTTTATAAATACAAATATATTATAATTTTATCAATTATCTTAAGAAAATTGTTATTATAATTTTATAAATATTTTTGAAATAAATGAATTTTATTATAATTTTAATATAATACAGCAAAATATATTTTATAATATTATTATATTTATGACTATTTGTTAGATCGTGGGAAGGTCTGAGTTTTCGACCGGATGGACTAATTTTCAGTCTAACCCACCTGTAAGTCCATTGATATGATGCGAAAGTACATAATTTACCCCAAATGTTAGTCCACTGATGCACTTGCCCTAAATAGATGGGCATGAGGTTCGGGTCAATAAAAAAGGTGACTTTGTGTAGTTAAAAGGACGCAATTAGTTGAGGGCTGGGGCGTCTACGTAACGTGTTGTGTAGATTTGATATGTTGTGTAGATTCGGACTGAATTGAAGAGTTTCCATTTCGTAATCTCAAATCACTCTAATTAAGGCTCCAAACGAGCCGAGCCGAGCCGAGCTTTAGCTTGTTCAAGCTTGGCTCGTTTAATTTTTCACGAGTTCGAGCTCGAGCCGAGCTTATACGAGCTTTGAAAATGTTTGTTTGAGCTCGGCTCGTTTA
>JAWWMW010000867.1:0-22719 GCA_035048345.1 Echeveria elegans
AAAAGAAGTGATTAAAGAGTGAAAATAAAGAGAAGAAATGAAGAAAATAGAATCTAAAGTGAAGAGAAATGAATTACCAAATTCATTGCATGAACAAATCCGAAAATATGGCACAAAAATGAGATATTTTTGTGCACACAAAGATGAAATGTCATAGAGCATTATGAAGGATTAAAAAGAAGTCTTTGAAGACTTGGAATCCTAAGCCAAAAAGAGGAGTTACAAAGAGGGTAAATGGAGAAGCTTAAATGAGAAGATGTTACACATTTTGTCTACAATGTGGCAAATAGGGAATTAGAATACTCAAATAGAGGACATAAAATGTGTTGAAATATTATAAAAATCAAACAGAATAAATTCACACTTGAATGTAGAGAAATGAAAAACAGCTAGCAATGTTGTCATGGAAAAAAATCAGATCGATCTGGTTGGAGATCACAACAATAAATATTATAATAATTAATAATTTGTTGTACCTAATTTACCCCCGAAATGATTAAAACCTATTAAAAAAGTTGATTAAATTTAAACCATTAGAAGATTTGAATTAATGAGTAAGATTACTTTTTACTTTTTATTTTAAAACTCCTTTATAAACCCCATTCATATATGATCCATTGCCTAACCATAATTTCATATAATTTGATATATTATTAATTTATTAATTAATTTATATCACAGTTCAACCCGATTCAACCACTATTCCAATAAGATCATCGAGTCGTCACCGGTTCGGTTCTTACAACATTGATTATTCTTAATTTTAAGAAATACAAACTGTATCTTTCATTTCTTCATATATCTCGCTAGTACAAAGGAAACAGAACGACCGTCTCAACATTTACAATATTCATATATTCGACGAGAAGAACGGCAAAAACCTACGACTACAGGAAACAAAATGTGACTTGATTGTCAAAAGAGCAACGGAAGAGTAGCTTTTACCAACGTTGCAGACAACCAGCAAAAATCAATACTTGCACTGAAGCTCTATCTAATATTTGGATAGATTATGCTTTCACATGAAGTAACTAAGGGACTTTTTCCTTCTTGATCCTCCTTCCCCGTACAGCTCATTCCATTGTATCAGTTCAGACATGTTAACCGACTGTGATGAAACACTCGCACACACCTAAAAACATGACAAGAGTTAATATAGGGCATATGTGAAAAATGGACACTTGAGTATACACGTAAATGTCCTCTTCATTACCCGTTCATGCGCTTGTTTGAAGTCTTCCATATTTAGAGGTCGAACATCTTTCCCTCCCCTCAATGCTGGTAGCGATCTACCTTCTGCTGCTGCCGCATCCCTCTCCTGTAATAATCTTTTAATTTTAGAGTGTAGCATGCAAGTTAAACTTAGTTGTGAACTTATGCCCATTCAGAAGAACATTACTATTGGATAACAACTCATTTATATGTACATTTGTCGTGCCTAAGTGAAAACAAAGTTATATAAGCAGATTTAAGGCATATAAACCTTCTTTTCCTTCTCTAATATCTCTCTTATTGGGCCATGGGCAGCAGTTACACACAGATTCTGTAACACAAATAGAGAGATAACTGTGGATAAATCTTATAACAAACTCCATATATAGAGTGAAACAACGATCGTGCAATCAAACCTTGATGTCACTTCCGGAATAGCCATCAGTCATACTCGCAATTGCCTCCAAGTCAACCGTGGGAGACAATTCTTCTTTTGCTAATATAACTTTAAGAATTTTAGCTCTGTTTGCTACATCTGGCAGATCCACCATCAATCTAATTCAAAGAAAACAAAAACAGTTAATTAACTTCCTTCGGTTAAAATTTTTCAAGAAGATGATTTCTGTCTTTTTAACCGAAGTCATACCTGCGTGGGAGCCTTCGTATAACAGCCTCATCCAGGTCAAACGGTCTATTCGTCGCTGCAAGAACGAGAACACGCTCAGTGTCTTTTGTCCGCAAACCATCCCAATTCACCATAAATTCATTTTTCATCTTCCGCATAGCCTCATGCTCTCCAGGATTCTCCCGTCGACCCAACATGCTATCAACCTTCACAACATGCCAAAGGTTCCACTTAAAACCTCCTGATCGATGATGATAATGATAGAATTTGGAATAAACCTTCACACAACTTACCTCGTCCACAAAAACAACACTAGGTGCGATCTTACTTGCAAGAGAAAATACTGCTTTCACGTATTTTTCACCTTCGCCAAACCACTATGAATCAAAACATACAAATATAATAAAATATGTGTTGCCCTGTAGGCCTGCAAAGTCTAAACAAAGATGCATATCAATAGTAAGCCTTTCTCACCTTTGATGTGATGCTTGACATGGAAATGTTAATAAAATTTGCCCCAGCTTCAGTAGCTACAGCCTTTGCAAGCATGGTCTTCCCAGTTCCAGGAGGGCCAAATAACAAAATCCCTTTGCAGGGCTTTACAAGAACCATATCAGAAAGAAGACGGGTGATTAAAAGAAGTACAAATATCAGATCAAACTGAAAAAAAGGAACATTTCATACAGATTACAGCCAGCCTTTAATAATAGCCATTCAACATGATGTTATTTCACAACCGTCCATAAAAATCCTCTTAATTCTTAATAAATGAATTTTAGTTTCTTTTTCGTAATGATATTGTATGAAATCCTCGACATGATGCTGTTTTTTTTTTCTAGAAAATAACAACCAAATTTTTGGGTAACACACACAACACTCATGCGCAAAACCAGCAAATACAGATCCGCAATGTTACCTTTGTCAGCTGACCTTTGCAAAATAATTCTGGTCTCTGTAAAGGAAGCATCACCAATTCTTTCAAGGTATCCTTCACCTTTTCAAGTGCCCCAATATCATCAAATCTAACTCCAATATCACTTGGAGGGATCACATCGGCCAATAGCTTTTTTTCAAACTCATTTTCAGTGACAACATCCTGAGAAGACTCAACATTGGATTGTACATGTTACTTATTATGTAACCACTTAAACACTGACAAATAGACTTGGATGTTAGAAGTCAGATATCATATTAAGAAATTACTTTCAGTGATTTCTTCAAGCTCTTGGACTCATTTTGCACAGCATGTAGAATTTCTACACCGTTAAGGATGCTGCCATAGGAAAAAAAGAATCAATGCGCCACAGGATGTATGTCATCCCCATGCAATCACGGCAGATTGGTTCCTAAATGAGGTAAGTGACAGATTTAGATTACCTCTGGCACGACATAACAACCTTTTCACTGGGATTAGCATTGGGATTCAGCATTAAGTGATAGCTGAGGGCCCAACCAACTACCTTCTCCGCAGCTGCATGAATAGAATAAACACTAACTGTCAACTCATATATTTAACTGAGATTGACTCAAGTTACAAACACTTACTTTCTGCAGATAGCGTGTGATCCTTTATATTTAAAGTGTCCAGTCCATCACATTCCACACCAATCCGATTCAAGACCTATACAACAATGTTTCATTCAGACGTGTAGTCTTAAAGAATATCATCAACAACAACAAAACATTTCCAAACTTCTCAAATACTATTGTATTGAGTTCAAAGCAAGGGACTGTTTACAAAATGAAGGCATCACTAAACATAAATAGCATATGTAAAATCTTACCGTGCGCAGATAATTCAAATTCCCTGTAATCTTCAGAGTCTCTGCATCCCTATCCAAGTGCTGCTTCCAGCTTACTAGGAGTTCTTCATCCTGGAATATAGTCAAAAGATACATAAATAAAGCTGCTACAACATAGATTACGCTAATTTCAATACAATGCATTGATACCATTGTTCTATTTACACAACTATAGTAACTAGCCAAACCTGTGGAACACTAATTGCTACTTTGTTGGGGAATAGCTTTGTCAACAGCTTTGTTGCTTTGGGAACCTCTTTACCTCTGTCATGCAGCTTTCCAAAACTATCCTGAGATTGTTTATAAAGATGAAAGTCAACCAAAAGCATTACTAATTTCCGGGACGAACAAATGAGTGTAGATGACCTGCAAAGGTCACTTATCAAGAATCAAGTAACTACCGGGAAAGCCAAGTCCAGGAGAGCAGTCTGGCTACTTCCGAGTTTCGTAAAAAGCAGACCACCAGGATGCGTCTGCAGGTCATACAATTGAAAATTAAATTTGCATATAAACAGTCATACAACAAATCGAGTTAATGATGAGTGATAATATATAACAACAACAATTCTCAAAGGTTTGAGGTTTGACACAATTCAATATGGGATTGGAACCAGGTAAGTATTTTTTTTGTTTTTACTAATAAAAGAGATGAATTATCTTCAAGAACCGCATCGATTTCATTCTGACATGAAAAACAGTTTAAATCGTAAGATTTGTTACCATTTCCATCATGATGAATCTTGAATGTTTCACGTGAGGAGAACACATTATGAATCATCTACCATTATAGATTTAGTATTTGGCGTATGATATTTCCTCATTTCTCACAGACAAATCAGTCATTTAACTAGCATAGTCAAATCGATAGTACATCGTTCATTGTGGTAAGTGGTTAAAGAGTCTGTGCTGCAATTTTCCAAAGCTACACAAAATTTAGAGAGAGAAAATGCGCCTGTTACAGGCTTACAGCTTCTAGGACTTCTTTACAGAACAAATGTCACTTGAGGGTTTTGATGCTAACATAAAAATCAAAATATGGTAGAAAGTGAATATATGCGCCATAAATAAACAATTTATTTTACCTTTTCCTTTCGATTGTCGTTCTGACTGTGCGAACCAATAACCACAACATTATCCGGGAGCTTTTCAAGTTTGCTTTTAAATGTATTGTACGAGTCGCTATTTCCCACAACAGACTTCTCAGCATTCTTCAAGAACAGGATAAAAGGAGAACTTCTACTCTCACTGTATATAGTCTGAACAAAGAAAAAGGTTTACGGGAAGGCCCTAGGACACAAGTGTTACAAAAAATTTGAATTATTACTTACTGATACCTCAAATAATGTGTTAATGAGTAATTTGTCCAGCTCATCAGTTGCACTATTCTCCAAACGAAGATCGCTAGCTAGCAAGCATACACATGTAGACATGTATCAACCAACAGCCAGAGTGTCTTACAGGTAATTTAAAAACTGATAAACAACAGAACAAACTAGGAAAAGGCCATCTGGGAACTTACTACTGCAGAAACAACCATGACCTGGTTCACAGACTCCACCGAGGTCGACTCCATCGATGAGGGGTTTTTCAAACCGCACACCAATTTTGGAATCTGGATTATCTTCAAAGGGTAATAGCACCTTACCACGAGCTCCATATGATGGTCCCCTAAAAAAAATGTTTCAATAATGTCTAAATTACTCACAAATCATGTGAAGTTTTCACTCAGTTGGAGTGAATTCATACTTCAGCGGAAAACAAGCTCCTACAGATGGTGTCCCTATTATGGGGTAATGAAGTCTTTTGACACGCCTTAAGGTTCACCAATCTTTCGAGGAATCGTGGAAAAAGAATAAAAAATGAAAATAAATTAACTAGCACTATATAATTTACTTTCACAATATCACATAAACGTTAGTGGAGTTATAAATGCTTCTACAATTCACTAAATTACAATCAACTCGATATTATGTAGTTTTCAGGCTATAGCTACCTACAGGTTTAGATTCATATTATAGATGAGACCTGCCAAGTTTGTTAATAATGTATTAACAATTTATTTTGCAAGTACATGTACTATGCAGTTTTCTTCAAGGAGATCTATAGATTGTTGTGTTGAAAACTTTACCTTGCCGGTGTTGAACCAGCTGAATAAGGATCGACGGGAATTGAACCAGTAAATCTAACCTTGTCACCTGAGGAATATGTAAAAATGAATGAGTGGTATCCAGATCCAATGTTAACATTAATATAGTACGCAGAATCCTAAGAGAGTTGAGCCTGGCCCAATGTTACACATTGACATACCAAATTTAAAGGAATGATTCTTAGAGGCTGCAGGTGAGGATATGAAATCGGTTCCCGGCTTTAACCGGAATGCCTTGCCATTGATTTCCCAGACAACCTGATCAGATGAAGGATTTGTGCTACTATTCAGTTCGCCCTGTTCAGAACTCTGCTTGCTTGTTGTACATATCTCCCCACTCAGCCCCTCTTTCAAGCGCTCAGCCTCCTTCATTGATAAACTCTGAGTAAAATTTAAGGCACGATAGTTATAAAAAGAACAAAAAACATGACTTTTCTCTTGGATAAGTACTTCCAAAGTTTATTATGCTGAATGACTTATGTCTTACTTCCAAGTATGTCTGGCTATCAAAAAAAAGTAGTTTTGCCCCAAAATACTTTGCAAGGGCCTTCACAAGCATCTCTTGGTAAATTTCAGAACCTGCATATGAATGTACCCAATCATGTTGTTCCAACAAAGAATAAACAACACAAACAAAATGTGAATTAGAGAGTATTCTTCAACAAACCTGTGGGGCCAGAAAGCAAGATTCTTGGGTTAACAGTAAGAAGTTCTGTTGTATACTTAACATGTTCTCTATGTTTAAGGTGTATGCATGAAGCTGCAACAAGTACACTCTTTGTGTATTCACTGTGAAAGTCAAAGACAAGTCAAAAACAGGGTTTTTCAACAAAGAACACTGGAATCTGGTATTTCATGAAAAATAAAAGAAGTGTGCATGACATTCTGAAAAGAAGATACATTAAGTGCCATTCCATTCGGTCAGTAAAAATAAGATTGAGATGGCAACTATATTTACGAACAAGGGACTTTAGTTTCTTAAGGATGAAAAATCAACAGGAAAATGGATGAAAAAGAGGAGCAACTTTCTCAAGCACTGGTTACAACAGGAACTTTAAAAAAATGTCAATAATTTATCATTCGCTAATAACATAAGAAACAGTGTACTATTTTAATAAGAATGTTACTTTATGAGATGCTAAAAGGGAAAAAATAGAAGCAGCAAAAGCAGAGAAACCCAGACACACCTCAAGTAGTATGGGAAGTCGTCAAATGAAACATCTAAATCAGCAGAGTCAAGTATCCCGGCTTTTATGTCTTCTCTGAATACAGTGCATCGCAAGGTTGACGCAGATGTTGAAGCAGGATGCAAATCTTTCACAAGATCGCTTGATTCTTCCAACGCCTGCAGGTATGAGGAAGATTCAATTATTAACAGAGCTCGCTCAGGAGATTTAATTTTTTAGTAGAGAAACAATATGTTCCTGTCAAACTAATTCGGTTGAAAAGAGTCCTAAAGCCATGCCTCTGCTCTCAAATCAGAGCTAAGATGATCATTTCCATAGTCTGTACTCTCTGCTGCCCTGCTGCTTTCCATTGTTGAGTTCAAATTTACTTCTGATCCATCAGCCTCAACATGAGACCCATCCGGGTATACTGCTGAAGCTGATAAGTCAGCACCCTTCTGTGCCTTACTGGTAGTTGGCATCGTGGCCCTGATGCGAGACAAGTCATGCTTTAAGTTTGAAAGAGAAGCCAGTATTGATGCCCCAGCAATGGCAGAATCCCTTGATTTTTTTTCAAGTTGCAGAACCTTTCCTGCTTTATTATGATTATCTAAACTCTCAACAGGTATCCGTGTGTCAACCTTGCAAACAATTTGCTGAAAGATCTTTGGAACGGAGAAAGTTAAGGATTTGATGGATAAGTGAGGTATGCATGAAGGACTGCCAAAGAAATAAATAAAATTAAGCAACAAATACGACTGAATGTAGAACCAAGGGTCGGAAGAGAAGGATACATATGAATAGTTCCCCAACAAGCCAAAGCTGATCTCATCACCAGATTTCAGAGCACAGCTGGTGTTTCTTTTCATAAGCACCCCATTCACTTGCACGGTTTGTTTGCTTCCAGTGATTTCGAGCATAGCTGATATATTGCCATCCAGCTGATCAATCAAAGAACCATTGAAAACACACAATGAAGATGATTATGACAATTAAAATCATTAGAAAGACTCAAATGAACAAGAAGTGTCATACAACACATAAGATAAGAACCGCAATCCATAACATCAAAGACTATCATGATATTTACTGCAGTCGAGTCCAGGTAAAATGATATACAAGCAGTACAACTTATGTACATACCTGTGTGTGTTTAATCTTGCATAGGATTGAACTAACAGTAGGATCCTTCAAGTACAAGCCACATTGCTTACTAGAACCGATTGTAAAATGCGATGTATATATTAGTACATTGGGATTCTGTCATATGAAAAAAAAAAAAATCAAATCATGCATCATCATCATCAGGAGGAGGGAAGAAGTAACGGGTAGAGAAAATCAAACCTGTGGATGTTGTGATAAAAGCTTGCACCAAGGTGCATCAAAGGCCAAGTTTTTAGCAAAAGCACTCCAGGAATTGAGAGAAGTGGGCTTGTCAGGGGCAGTGGGAGGAAATCCTTGAATCATTAGAAAGTAAGAAAAAGAAAAAGTCAAATAGAATGATTTTTAAAGAAGTAGAGTGGTTGTAAGGATGCGAAAGGTCAAGTTGAAGAAACATGCAATGTAATGGAACCTTGGGGAACAACGGGAGCGGCAGCGGCAGCTGAGGGAGGAGGAGGTGGTGGAGGGTCAAGCGAGGGACATTCAAGTGGATCTGCTCCAGGCACCAGTGTTGTAGTCGTCGGTTTCTGAGAGTGAGAGGCGTCTCCATTACCATTACCATTACCGTTACCATTAGAAGCCTGAATAAGAGAGGAAACAAGATGAAGCATAATTGATTGATAGAAATGTTTGACTTAGGGATTGGAGGAGAGGACGGGACCTTTTGACGCTTGGGAGAGGGAGGCGTGTCATCGGAGGTGGAAGAAGAGGATGCGTTGTTGTTTTTGGCGTTGTTATTGTTACCGGCGCCGGATAGAGATCCGCTGCGTCGGGTGGAAACCATAGCTTGCTCGCCTGCCTGCCTGCCTGCCTGTTTCGTTTTCTCCTTTCGTTTCGTCTCTTTCTCCCACCAACACAACGCTCTTATTAAAAATCCATCAATCAAAACCGATATTGCGCCCACTCACATAGTTCCGTTCTTTTGAGCTGAACTGAAACTAAACTGAACACAAATTTTAAAAATAATTAATAAATTATATTTGATTATTATTTTTTATTTTAAAAATAGTTTTAATAATAATGAATAAGTCTTAAATTTGTGCTTTTCAAGTCTTATTATACTTTTAAAATAATCTTAAAAATAGAATATTTATCCGTTGACTTGAACTGATTGTAAATTAATGTTAAAAGAAGAAAGTCATGTCGTCACTCGTCAGATCTAAATGCTTATAAGAGGGTGGAGATTATTTTGATGTGAGAATGTGAGTGTAAAAAAAGACGAAGAGAAGACGATTTCAAAAAAAAAATCATTTTTAATGAAATTTGAATTATTTCAGTTACAAATGAAGTAAAATATTAACGTAAGAAAAGAAAGTATAAATAAATAAAGTGAAACGAAAACAGCCCAAAATGTGTTCCGTGTAATTAATTATTAACCCAATTAGAGGTGAATCCGTCTTTCGACGGAATTTTGGCGTCAATATATATTTTTATTTTTTTATAATTTTTTCTTACATTTCTCGTTCTGATTTTTTAAATATAGGGCTAAAATTTTGGATTGAATGGTGGATTTGGTCGGATGGTGGGCTAAGTGAGATGGATTATCTAATGGGTAGGTGGGTTGCTGAATTGATGGATGTGTGTTGTTTAAGGATTTAGCAATCAAAAATTAAATTTTAACAAATGAAAGTTTCGGTTTCGGTTGCTGTTTTGTGGTTGGGCAGAGCTATTATTATTCGTATAGATAAACAAACATTAAAGTTGTGTTGCACCCCCGAAATCGTTCGAAACTGATCGCAAAATCGACGATTTGAAGGTACGTCCGAGTTCACTTCATCTCAAAGTCGCCCTAATTCAAACAATCACTATTATTTCAGCCCTAGACGATTGCTTGGGGGGTGGCTATGCCTCATTCGCCTGTCAAAGGAGAACCTTCCGCTGATGGAATCGACTCGGAGACTCCCAATGCCTCTGAAGACTTCGTCAAGAAGGTATCACGTCACCTTCATAAACCCTAATTTCTCCCCGTATTCTCTCTCACGCCCTTCCTTTGTTGCTGTGACTGTAGTTCTTCAAGGTTTTACATGTGGGTTCATTTTTATCTCCAGAAAGTAGTTATGTGATCAAAATTGGCAATGAAAGTTGATTATGTTGCAAGCTTGTAACCAATGCTGGCCTTTCTTTAGTTCTATATGCTTGAATGTTTATGAGCTTGTTTGCAGTTTGGGACTACTCTGTATTTAAATTTGATCATACTTGTGGTTTTACCTTTGGTATCTCGTATTTGCGCATTTCCTGTCATGTGGGGTACTTCAATAGTTTATCGTCTGTACTTTCAGCCATCAAACAAGAGGCCTAAGGATGTTGAAATATGTCTTCCCATCGTTTATGGTACAATAGCGTTTTGGCTTGGAAGGAAGGCTACTGAGTAAGTGTTGCTATTTACTTCTGTTATTAATGTTTCCTTTTGTTAATTCTGAGTTATGGTGGTTAACTAGGTCTCAGTCGCATAAGTGGACCGTCTATGTCCGTGGTGCTTCAAATGAGGATTTGAGTGCAGTTATCAAACGCGTTGTGTTCCTATTGCATCCTAGTTTCAATAATCCAACTAGAGTAGTTGATCAACCTCCATTTGAGCTGTCAGAATGTGGTTGGGGGGAATTCGAGATTGGAATATCCCTTTTTTTCCATGATGACATCTGTGACAGGCAGCTGGATCTGTATGTTAGTCGTTATTGTTCTTCTTTCTTATTTTGTTTAGAGGATATAATGGACTGAGAAATAATTCATTTTCTTCTCATTGTAGGTCTCATCATTTGAAGCTGTACCCTGAAGATGAAACTGGGCCTCAGTCAACCAAGAAACCTGTAGTTGTCGAATCCTACAATGAAATTGTGTTTCCGGATGCTCCCGAGTTCTTTTTGGCTCGCGTCTACAATCATCCTGCTGTGAGCATTCCAAGGTTGCCCGGTGGTCTGAGTTTACCTCAGCCTTGCTTTGGTATGTCTTCATTAATATTTCTGTACATGGGATGGTGTTTATCACTGTAGATTCCAGTGTCCCTTTTATTTCCTGCAGAGATGAGCAATCATGCTAATGAAAAGAGGAGAGGTGACACAAAAGAGCACCCTCTTAGTCAGTGGTTCTTGAACTTCTCCGAGGCAGATGAATTGCTGAAACTTGCTACTGCACGACAGCAGGTCAGTACCGCTGGGTTTCTTTGGTAGTATGTAAATATCACAAATCATTATTTATGTACGATAAGAATAAATTTTACTATTCTACTTTACTAGTCCCTTAGTTTGTAAAATCAAATCAATGTTGTACAGATTAATAAACCTGTGTATACATGGTTTTAAAATAATCAAGAATCGAGCATAATCCAGACTCTAGCGGTAGATGCAGTTAGGGGGTTTGAGCCTCAAACCCCTCAGTTTAGAGGGTGAATGAACCACCACCCCTTTTGCATATGAATTTTTTATTTATTAATATTTAGTGCACTCTTCCCAGTTCCCATGATACAACCTAAGTATACTCGTACGATTCTGATAGTACACTCTTGTGCCTAGTTACATCACTGAATTCTGCTTCCCTCGATCTTATATGCTCGGAAGAGCTGAATGCAAAATCGTAGTGCAATATGTTGTTTGTTGTTCCATGCTAAAAGTTAACTTCACAAGCTGCTATGTTTTTTCCCTCTCTTACAAGCTCGGCTCATGCTTCGTAAACTTGGTAAATGTGAGTATTGGTTATCTTCGCTTCAGCAATCATTCGTGAATGTTGATATACACCCTAAAATGTGCAGGTGCAAGCTCACATTGGGAAACTACGGAGACAACTGAGTGTGCTGGAAGCCCCTCAGCAGGTGAAACCAGAGTTAAACATATGAACTGTGGCCAGCTATGGATTCCAATATTAAGAGAACGGAGCATATCATATTGTTGAAACTGAGTACTTAATCTGCATCCTATTTTCAATATAATAACATATAATTAAGGGAGTGTGCCGTTTGAAACAAACAAAATGTATGTATGTCGTTAAGCAAAAAGCAACGCATTATACCACGTGTCAACTCCGAGCAACATGAAGTTCGTGGGCATGATCGTCTCATGCCATAAACAGGACTCCGATCTGGTGTACCAGCCAATTTTAGCCAATTTTATTTTTATTTTTTTTATCAAGATGAATCCGTCTTATATGACAAATAATTACTTTAAAAAAACAATACCAAAACGATCTTGTTTGCAACGTGTTATCTGATTTCCCATAAACGGACGACTTTTGATCGTGCGACCTTATTTCTTTCTTTCATTAAGCTCGTAAAGAAAAAGATTAGCCTTAAGATCCTATATTTTAGTCATGGTTACGGATGCCCAGCCTTCAAGAACCTTCAGTGCCATCTTACTTGTGATTCATTGAAAACTGAATTTTAATGGAAATCTAAATATGTATCCCAAATAAACGTACACTCGTACTTATATTTCTTTTAGTTGATTTGTAAACCTTTAACATCAGGCATGCGAGTGGAGTTCCTTGAGACCCTCCCTCCAATTTGCATTGCCTTTATTGAGTCTGTTGTTTACCCATTTGGAGATAACAATATGTACATGTACGAATAAAATATGCAATTAGTTAGAATGTGTGTATTTGAGATAATTTTAAGGAGTCTCAAATTAAGTAGGTGATTATGAAATTAATTGTAATCCTAAATTTTTTATTAGGATTGTATACAACAATGTATACAGTACGAGAACATAGTTCGGAATCATGATCAATGAATGACGAGACTAATGGAAAAGAGACCATCGATCAAGATTGATCAAATAGATCTTCTTACTATCGTCTACACGGACCACGCGGCAATTAAATACTTGATGAACAAGAAAGACGTCAAACCAAGATTGATCAGATGGATCCTCTTACTTCAAGAATTCGACATAGTAATCAATGACAAGAAAGGAGTTGAATACGTTGTATCAGACCATCTGTCACGCCTAGAGTCAGCCACCGGAAAGTACCGAAGTAGACAAGATCGACGATACGTTCATTGGAGAATATCTACTGCGCGCAGAAGCATAAGAGACAGACGCACCATGGTACGCTGATTTCGTGAATTATCTCGTGTGCGGAGTTCTCCCCCCTAAATTAACTTACGCCCAAAAGAAGAAGTTACATATAAAGTGAAAATGTACTATTGGGACGAACCCTATTTGTATAAAATAGGCATAGACGGGATCTACAGAAAATGTGTACCAGAGCCAGAACAGATAAAGATCTTACACGAATGTCACTCTCACTCGTCACACACTGGAGGGCACGGTTCATCGTCCAAGACCTCGTCATGGATTCTACAATCGGGATTTTTCTGGCTCACTTTGTTTAAAGATGCGCACGACTTCGTAAAGAACTGCGACGCTTGCCAAAGGTCAGGGAACATATCCAGAAGAGACCAGATGCCACAAAAGGGTATATTAGAAGTAGAAATCTTCGACGTCTGGAGAATAGATTTTATGGGACCATTCCCATCTTCTTTCGGGAATAGGTATATTTTAGTAGTCGTAGACTACGTATCCAAATGGGTAGAAGCCATTGTCACACCAACCTATGACGTCAATTCAGTGCGTAAGTTATTTAAGAGGATCATCTTCCCGAGATTTGGAGTTCCTAGGACGGTGATAAGTGACAACGGGACCCACTTCAAGGAGAGACAACTAGAGAGCATTCTTCGCAGACATGGGGTATATTACAAGGTTGCAACTCCTTATCACCCGCAAATGCGAGTGAGGGGACCACATCTTAGTTATACAGATCGGCCATATCCAATAGCTGCTCCTTATTCATCTAATGGTGCTCAGCTACAAGGTGATTGCTTGTTGAGGATTCGATATAAGTTGTGGACTATTACTTCATGATTAGACTTCTCGTGTTTTGGCCATATTCTAATTGTCTTTGTGGATTTATAATTCATCAGTGTAGGGCGTCGGCACCTTTATTTAGGTATATCACGGTGGATTTTACTTAGGGAAGTCATCGTTTGAGAATATAAAGAGAAGAAAAATCATAGAGCTTAAAAGCCACTTTGGAGATTAAATGAAAGTTGGGAAGGCTGGATGGCTTACCATTAGTTGTCATGGGTGCTCTCGAAAGGAAATATAGATCCAAATTATAGAGAGCGGTGCTATTATAACTGAAGGCATTGTTGGAGAATTATAGTTTTCTTGAAGTTACCATGAGTGCACTTTGCATATTTCCTCTCGTGTTGTAGAACTGATGGCTTAATCATGTCTTATCAGTTTACTTAATGTGTATGTAAAGCACAGAATGTTTTTAATGTTGCAGCGAAAAAAATCACACATCAAAGGGACACCTTTAAGAATATGAGGTTGTGGTATGGCTTGTTATGCAGCTCTACTTATATAATATCTGAAGCTCTAGCTTGTCGCGTCGTTGGTAGTATATTGCTGATCATTACCTAGGTGTGATATGTCTCTGTATCTGTTGATCGGAACAAGTAGGATGAGAAATGGTGAACCTTGCCTCGGTGGTTTTGTGCACTATACTCGTAATAGTTAGTTTTTGATACTCATTATGT
This sequence comes from Echeveria elegans, assembly GCA_035048345.1. NCBI lineage: Eukaryota > Viridiplantae > Streptophyta > Magnoliopsida > Saxifragales > Crassulaceae > Echeveria > Echeveria elegans. The sequence goes on from JAWWMW010000867.1 coordinate 14,645, forward strand.
AATGCATAATATTGGACTTAGAAGTAAGGCAGAATATAGGTTGAAAGCACCATGAATATATGTGTTTATGTATGACAATATTTTTGGTAACGAAGATTTCTTGATCCAGCGCCTCACACAAATGATGATCATGAATACTTGACTCAGTGGGTGAGTCAAGCGGCTTCTCCTCAGACAACTGGAATTATTTGTATCTTTATCTTTTGCAAAGTTGATAAAGACGGAATCAACAGGCGGTTGAGAAAATCAGATTAAATATTAATTAAAATCAAGTGAATCTGATTTTCAGAATATTTGAATATTGCTATATTTTCGAATTAGCAATTATTTGAAGATGGAGAATATTTGAAAGTTTGTTATGACAAGTGTATCATTTGCTTGGAAGAAGAGCAAGCAACCGGTCATCAATATAAATAATGAGTTCTTCATCTTCATATGCATGACGTCAATCTACGCAAAAGACTAAACATTTATTTGACGATGAGCACGAGCACAAAATCAGGCGGTTCAATCAATCACGATAAGGTGACAAAAAGACGGACGCCATCAAGCTGTCAAAAGCTGCTCACTGTCTGTTTCGACGAAACTCTAAGGGCACAGTGCAGAATAGTTCAGACTGGGTCTAAACTGGTGAAAATCTAGACGGGGTCTCGTATCTAAGGACATAGATTTTCTTAGATATTTTTACTAGATTAATTCTTAGCTCGAACATTACCTGAAGTTGTAAGTGTTGTGTAAGAATTTTTCCAACTAGTGAAAGACTAAGCCTTAAAGGAGCCGAACCGGATACCAATCTCTATGTCTTTTAAAGTTTCAGTTAAGCTAACTTCTTTCAAAGTTTAGTTGATACAGGAACTGAAACAACTGAATCTTAAACTGCAAATTGAACGAAGTGAATTTTCAAAGGTTATGACTTTGATTGTTTGAAATTGGTTGCATATTTTAAGTCATTACTTGTGGATTGCTCTGCTTTCAGTTTCATCCCAAAGAGCGGCGCCTACCTTTATGTGTAATTTATTTATTTTTCGCCCATGGTTGTCAGCTACACTGGAGTTGTACTTGGGCGCTATAAATGTAGACGGACCATTGCTTTACCAGAAACTTGATCCTTATATATGATTTGCGGTTTGTGAAGTTTACAGGAACACAACTGCCAGGTGCATCTTTTTTATTCAACGGACGACCAAGGGGTAGAGAGTTGGGGGGAGAAGCGACTAAAGTTACGTTTGTGTGAAGGAGTTGAGCATCACTAAATCATGGACGACGCACTTCTTTCTTTATTACAATCTGATTCATAACCGATTTTTCATACTTAGTGGATCACCACACCCTATGTGTTATTGACTTTTCTAGTTTCCAACCATTTCTTCTTCTTCTTTTTCTTTCCAGAACAGTTCGTTAAAGTCCGTTACATTTCACAGCAAATATCATATGAAGTGCCCATCCGTCTCGTCGCCATTTGGTTATCAAGCATTTATCAAATGAAGCTCGAAACCCCAGCAGAACAGATGGGTTGACGGATTGGATTGATATGGGAAATAGTTGTAGTGGGTTGGCCAACGATGGCCTCGTCAAGTCCCTTTCCGCCACTTATTGGCGTCCAGATACTACTACTACTACTACCACCGCTAGTAAGGACATCCAAGTAGTTGATCATCAGCTGGAACATGCAGTCTCCCCTCATGCTTCGGATCCTAACATTCCTCCCGACAAAATTGCCATGGGACAGGACGATCCTAAGGTCGTAAATCCTGCTGACAACCAAGAGATAACCACTCATTCGCCAACAATGGATGTGACAGTGGCGGTTAAGGAAGAGTTACAGCTAGTTTTTCATGAGGCTAAGCCGATAGTCTCTGTTGCAACGCCCAAGAATGCGTTTAATGTCAAGAGAATGCTTAGTGCTGGACTCGAGGCTGAGTCCGTTTTGAAACTGAAGACCGGACATTTAAAGGAAAGGTATAATTTGGGGAACAAGATCGGACATGGGCAGTATGGTACTACGTTTCTTTGCATCGAGAAGACCACAGGAAAACAATACGCTTGTAAATCAATAGCTAAAAGAAAACTACTGACAACTGAAGATGTTGAAGATGTTAGGAGGGAAATTGAGATAATGCACCATTTGGCAGGACATCCTAATGTTATTACTATCAAAGGAGCTTATGAGGACGCAGTGGCGGTTCACGTTGTGATGGAATTATGCGGTGGAGGTGAGCTCTTTGATAGAATCCTCATGAGAGGCCATTACACTGAGAAAAATGCTGCCAAGCTTGCTAGGACTGTACTTGAGGTTGTTAAGGGCTGTCATGATTCCGGTGTCATGCATCGAGATCTTAAGCCTGAAAACTTTCTTTTTGTCAATGACGATGAGGATTCTCCCTTGATGGCCATTGACTTTGGATTGTCTGTGTTCTTTGAACCAGGTACCCTTTTTTTTTCTTCTTTCTTCGCATCAATCAGCTGTTTCTCAACTTAGCGTCAGAGTTTTCCGCATTTATATATTTCCTTACGAACTTGCGGCAGGGGAGACTTTCAATGATGTGGTGGGGAGTCCATTTTACCTTGCGCCTGAGGTTCTTCGCAAACATTATGGCCCAAAAGCCGATGTTTGGAGCGCAGGAGTTATCATATACATTCTTCTTTGTGGGGTGCCTCCATTCTGGGCAGGTATGTTATATGCCTGAAAACTGTCGATGATCCATTTACTAATATTCCTTGCCGACTTTTTCTCATCCGACTGATCATTTGCGCTGACCAGAGCTGGAGGATGACATATTTGACGAAATTTTGCATGGTAGGCTTGACTTCTCATTGGATCCATGGCCTTGTATCTCTGACAGTGCAAAGGATCTTGTTAAGAAAATGCTCGTCAGGGACCCCAGAAAACGAATATCTGCTAGCGAGGCCCTCCGTACGTGTTCCTTTATGTTTTCTTGAAACTAACCAGTTTTTACAGAAGATGCATTTTCTTGGTTTTTTTGGCACAGGCCATCCTTGGGTCCAGATTGATGGGTTAGCGCCTGACAAGCCTCTCGATTCGTCTGTTTTAAGTCGCCTGAAACAATTTTCTGTTATGAACAAGCTAAAAAAGATTGTCTTCAGAGTAAGTTCTCTTGTTTCCTATGCACATAACCGAGAATATGCGTTGTAGACCGGAATCTGTTTCTCAGTTGGTTTAATGTACGTAACATTTAGCTCTTTCATCTGCAGGTGATTGCTGAAAGCCTCACAGATAAAGAACTGTTAGAACTGAATGAAATGTTCAAGCTGATAGATTCGGACAACAGTGGCCAGATAACCTTGGAAGAACTCGAATCTGGAATGAAAGAACTAGGCTTCAATCTGCACGAGACGGAGATAATTAATTTGATGCGAGCAGTAAGTATAACTTTTTGAGATACACTAATGACTGCTCAGTCATAACACCTATCGCGGCTGAGGAACATTTTTTTTTTTGTTCATATGTAAATGTAGGCTGATGTTAATGACAGCGGAACCATCGACTACGGAGAGTTCATAGCTGCTACACTTCATACAAACAAACATTGCGAAGACGAACACTTACTAGCAGCATTTTCATATTTTGACAAGGATGGAAGTGGCTATATTACCCAAGATGAGCTCCAATCCGCTTGCGAAGACTTTGGGATTGAAACCGTCGACTTGGATAATATGATCAGAGAAGTAGATCAGGACAATGTAAGCACTTAAAGTAGTACTGCTGGTTGATGATACTTGCTACATTATTTATAAACCAAAATGTTAATTTGTGTTTGAAATGTCTTGCTACTCAGGATGGAAAAATCGACTACGCTGAGTTTGTGGCAATGATGCAAAGTAAGGGAAATGACAAGAAGGGTTTCCAGGACAGTTTTAGCATGAAGTACAGAAAAACATTACAGGCACGCTGAGTGCTGGCTTGGCCTGGATGACACGATTCATATTTCTTTGTTTTTTTGATATTGAGTTACATGGCGGGGTACATATCTTTAACGTCTCGGAGAGCTATTAATACGTTTCAAGCACACCTCAGTAAGAATAACTGTCTGTATCCATCTAAGACATTGATCGATCTCTTTCACGCTCTTGTAACTCTTCTATGGTGTTGCGATAAAATCGCATAGAAGGAACAGAAAAAGCCATTGAGAAGCAACAACGAGTCCAAAAATAAAAAAAATAAATCACTCAAACTAGCAGAAGAGTATGAGCCTCACACCAAAGTAAAGTAGGAAATAATGTGAATATTGTACAATTTATACCTGTAAATTGTGTCGATCAGGCTCGTCGGAAGAGAATGTAAAATTGAATCATTCTCTAATAAATTTTTATTACAGATGTAGTTGTTTTTTCAGATGATACTTCTATTATTTTTGTTTTCACTTAAACACCCACTCGTTTTCGCTGTTTACGAATAGAAGTCGATTCCGTCGTAAATAAAAGCAATCGTTTCTTCAATGTAATTTTAAAAACATTAGTAGTTCAATTGAAAACCTTAATACAAATTAACTCTTATTCCCCTTCTTCCAACCCCTTCTTCGCCTCCTCGAACCCTAATCCTCCAACCCCTTCAACTCGATTGTTTCAAACACAGAAGCAAATCTTATATGATCAGCCCCAACACATAAATCAACTTACCTGAAGGTGTGATTATTTGTGAAGAAACATAATAATCGACGAAAAGCATCACTAACTGGGAATGTCGCGATTGGATTATTGTTCTCGCTATTCTGCATAATTTGTTTTGTTTTGATATTTATCGAGACTAAAAAGAGGATGGAAAAAAGAAAGAAAGAGGATGTGCATGCGCTGGATATTTATATGGAAGACAATTCTCATTCAATCACCATAAATACAACGCACTGGAAATTGACAGGTGCCCTTGAGGCGTCGAGTATCAACCTTGCTGCATTTGACAAACCACTACGCAAGCTCACTTTTGCTGATTCAATTTAAGCTACTAACGGCCTTCACAATGACAACCTCATTGGGTCCGGTGGATTTGGGGATGTTTACAGGGCAAAACTGAAGAATGGAAATACTGTGGCTATTAAGAAGCTAATACACATAAGTGGGCAGGGAGATGGTGAGTTCACGGCCGAAATGGGAACTATCGGGAAAATTAAGCATAGGAATCTCGTTCCTCATCAAATTCACTCTTGCTCGAACGGGTGGACAGCCTCCTCAAATTTGCACAGTCTGGATCTGGAACTGGCCATGATCTGGAATTGGTGCGGTCGGCGAGGGGATTCCGCCAAGAAGCAGTTGATGGAAGAGGGTTGTGAAACAAAGGGGTCGTATGTAATTACTCAGATTTTAAATCGGACTCCTAATGTTTATAAAAAATCATTGAAGAAACGATTGTGCAACATGTGTCGTTAATTGTGGCGGAAATCGATTTTGGGTGACGATTAGTTAACGGAGAAAATGAGTAGGTATTAAATGAAAGCGAAAATCCTAGAGGCGTCATCTGACAAAAACGGATACAAATACGCGTCTTTGTTTGTAATTATCCATTATTATTAAATAAGAAAGAGCCTTCTTAGGCTATTTAAATAAAAGTACTTTGTGGTTATCTCATAACCAGTCCCTACGCTAACCAACAATTACAATACTAACACGTTGGACTTTTACATAATGACACTTTGACCCAAAGTACATATGTTATCCTATTTTGGGGTAGCTTGACGGACGACGAGCATCTTTGCGGCTGCGACAAAAACGATTCTGCTTGGCTGGCGAATCTGGAGCTGCGGGTGTACTTCTGCAAATCAGTTTCATTTTAATCGTTGTGTAGAACCACAGGCTAACATGAGGCCTATACTAGATGTGGCTGGCTTTCTTGATGGCGGAAGACAAGAACTCTCACAAAATACAAAATAAAATAAAATAAAAACTTCATTTTATCTATGGGATGAGTGCCCAATTGATGACAAGAACCAGAGGCTAACATGAGGCCTATACTAAATTCATTTTATCTATGGGATGAGTGCCCAATTGATGACAAGAACTCTCACAAATACAAAATAAATAAAAAAGCAACAAAAAGTGCAGTAAGAAAAAAATGGAAAGCAAAACATCAAAAAAATGGAGAAGTTGTACTTTAGAATTTGAGGAAGACAATTAAAAAGAGTGTTGAGTTTTCAACAACATTCCCTTATTTAAACTAAAAAAGTAGGGTCTAGATCCTTCCAAAGTATAAGATATACCATATTCTCATTGGTTCCACTATGTCGTCTTCCTATTGGCTAGCCCATTTTGCAAGAAAAAAATGTGTTTGGGCTTGTTGTTTTGGGCCTTGCACGTAAGCTATTGTCTTTGACCATCTCCTTCGAGGATTTAACATGTTTTCACGATGAAAGGATGAGTACAAATGTACATCACAGGTCTGATTTACAAGTGCCGAAGCATTGGTTCACTTCGTTTAGAAAATGAAAAAAATCGATGAAGCATTAGAATTATCTTCTTTTTCTCAACGACAAAAAGAGATTTTCCAAACAATAAAAAAATAACCCGAAAGTCTCGGTTTAAAAGTTGGAGTAGTCAACCGCCAAGTCAGATACAACAAGATGACTGTAAACATGAGGTGGACATTCTCGCGACAAGTGTGATGTTCATGTAACCCCAAGTCAACTGTCAAATCAGATAACAATAGGACGACTCCAAAGTAAATGAGATGGACATTCTCACGACAAGTTTGATGTTCACGCAGCCACAAGGTAACCATCAAGTCGGATAATAACAGAATGACTAAGGTTTGTGTGATACAAGGCTAAGCTCGTTGAACAAAGTTTTTCTCAAAGACCCGGTATTGATTTTGAGGAAACATATTCTCCTGTCATGGATGGAATTACGTTCAGGTACTTGATAAGTAACTCACTATGCATCTCAAGTATGTTGTTACAACTTATTTATATAGATCACTGGATACGAACATTTACATCAAAATTCTAAAAAGTTTTAAGATGTCGAAAGCATGTGGTACAATAGATTGAAAAATTATTTATTACAAAGGGTTATGTTAATGACCCTCTTTGTCCATGCGTTTGTATTAATAAACATCAATCGGATGCGTAATTATCGTTGTCTATATTGATGATTTAAATATCATCGAAACCAATAAAGAGATTTTGGAGGCAATCTCATATCTGAAGAAAGAGTTCGAAAAGAAAGACTTTGGGAAGACTAAATATTGCTCGGTCTACAAATTGAGCACTTGTCAAGTGAAACATTTGTGCATCAATAAAACTATATGAAAAAGATGATAAAACTGTTCAGTATGGATAATTGCAATCCATTAAATACCTCAGTGGTTGTAAGATCCCTTGATGCGAATAAGGATCTATTTCGCCCCCGCGAGGAATTTGAAGAGCTTTTTGGTCCATTAGCATCTTATTGTAGTGTTATTTGAGCACTAATGTATCGTACTAATTATACCCGTCCTGACATATCATTTACAGTTAATGTGTTAGCAAGATTCTGTTCCGCTCCTACAGAAAGACACTAAAATGGAATCAAGCATGTGTTTCATTACCATCAAGGAATGATTGATTTAGGATTTCGATCTTAATAATGCAAAACCAGTTTTGATTGGTTATGCAGATGTGGGCTATTTATCTGATCCACATAAAGGAAAATAACAAACCGGTTATGCATTTACATGTTGAGGTACTGCGAACACTTGGCATTCGCAAAAGTAGACCGTAGTTACAACATCATCAAACCATGTTGAAGTTATCGCCCTGCATGAGACAAGTCGCGAATATGTATGGCCGAAGTCCATGACACAATATATCAGGACCACAAGCGGCCTCTCATCAGTGAATGAGTCAATCACTCTCTTCGAAGATAATGCTGCTTGCATTACTCAATTGAAAGAACGATTCATCAAAAACGATAGGACAAAGCACATCAACTCAAAGTTTTTTTGTACACTCAAGAATTGAAAAAAGACAGGACAATCAACATAGTATGTCCTCTCTGACGAGAACTCAGCAGACCTCTTCACTAAGGCTCTTCCCACTTCACATTCTGAAAATATGTCAACTGTATAGGAATGCGAACGCTGTAAAATT
>JAWWMW010000872.1:32012-48651 GCA_035048345.1 Echeveria elegans
GCAAGTTAGAGAAATAATATGTAAGTCAATGTTAAGTTCATCATATTAATGGATTTTTTTAAGTTGGGGTTTATAACGTCCGAATTTGGAAAGTTGAGGCTTTTTTTGACATTTTTCCCGTATCAAAATGTCCTTCGATCGTTACTCTTTGGTCTTTGCCACATGAACCGACGAATAGTACTCTACAAAAGATTACTACATGCGGAAAACAGTTGCAACATAGATGCTATTTTTTTTCCCGTAACAGGTGAATACGAGTAGTACAAGATGAGCTTCTCGCTTTAAGCAAAAATGCAACTAATTGAATGCAAATACCTGGTCTTGCTCGCTCTCAAGTCCCCAGTCCATGATCTGTCTAACTCCTGCATTGTCTATAAAGTAGAAATTCAGTGTTCCATAATGGACGTTTGTAGCTTCAGGAGTTGCATTAGCGAACAGGCAAAATCAATAGACAATTGTCTAAGCTTTGACGGCCACGCCGAAGCTCCTGCATTAGTACCTATTTTGACAAGTCCATTGGTTCAAAGTTCAATGTGAAAATAATGAGTGAAAGTCAATCAATTTTCCATTTCTGTGCAGATCTAAGAAATACAGATGCTTAGGGATGAGGCTTTCAGCTAAGGAATCCTTTGAACAGAAACTTCCATAAATTATTTTACTAAAAAGGTCACGCCAAAAACTTCACCATGCCCGCAAAGCCAGAGCTATCAAAACATCCCCTAACAAACTCACAAAATGTGCAAGTCATAGCGGGCCTGAATTAGTTCTACGCAGCTGAAGATGCTTTGGCCCTGGAGGAGGTGCGCATATCACCTCCTCCACAGCCTGCAATAAATGGGTCTGAGAAGTTACTAACTTGACTCGATCCAAATGGAACACCATTTTACAACAATAATGTTTTTAAAACAAAGTGTCTGTCAGGATACCTGTCAGCCTTTCAATTTCAGAATTTCTTCTTCAACCCAAGACCTTTGACAAATTGATACCATTGACTTAGGAAGTGTTGTACGGAGAAGTGTAGCACCACTGGACTCCACAAAAAACTGTTGCATGTAGTAACTCGGTGTCCCATATACGTGGGATGAATTGAAGACAATTGCATCAAGTTGCGGAGGCAGGATTTAAGAATGAGTGTGGCTAAGATTAAAACATACAGTAGATGAGTTAGATAATTAATGTAGTCATTGAACTAGGGTTCGAATCCTAGTACACCCTATTTTTTTTTTCTATTTCTAATTTTAACAGCCCAGCTCCGCCCCTGATTGCATCTGGATAGGTAGAAATTTATTTAAACACTTTCGAGCACCGTAAAATAGAACTAAAAAGAACAGAAAATGCAGGAAAAAAAGATGTATACCCTCTCTCATTAGCATTGACGAAAATGGGTGCATAACTCACCATCTCTACCATATCACTGCATAGGCGCAACAAGTTTGTAAGTCATCAGTGAAAATATTTACTCCTATCTTAATCATTTCCGTAGACTAGAGGTGTGACCTGTTACGTTCTAAAATCTAAATTCTAAACCAATAAGGAATGCGGCCTCTCCCAGCACTGCTAAAAAGGTTCCCGTGCCATCATCTCTACCAGTCGCCGCATACTCGCTCACAAAGGCCTGAATTTTCTAGGGGAACTTTTAGGCTCCGTTTGGTTGTGGGAAAAAACAGAGAGAATTTTTTTTAAAGAAAAATGATTTTCCTATAAGAAAGTTGTAAGGAAAATTTGATCTCATTTTGCCTATTTTTTATTTTTTTCCTTACAACCAAACACACATTTCATTTTCACTCAAATTTTTTCTTTTCTCTCCTTTTTTCCCTGCAACCAAACGGGACCTAAAACATTACTAGAAAATTATGAAGACTAATTTTAGAGGCTTTAAGTTATTACTAGACCAAATTCTAAAAGAAAAGGTTAGGAGTTATTTTTGAAATATTGAGAAATTGTTTTGTATTTAAAAAAAAATGAAACAACTGTTATAAAATCAGATAATTTTCCTTATATAAATAAAATAGAATTCAAATTTAATGTTGATAAATAATTAGTTTCTTTAGCTTTTCAGTCCATTTTGATGGACCCATGCATGACATAAACTATTGAAGTTAAAACAGTAGGTTAAGCTTCACTCAAAATCCACTAGGGTTTTGAACATCTCAATATTGTGGAATTCTTGTGTCTCCGGAAACTCCTTAACCACAAACCTTGTCTCAACATTTCAACGTTGTCATCATTCCCTCAAGCACAGCTCACATCGTTAATCCAATGGGATGCAGGCCGGAAACGGAAACTTAATTACCATCCTATAAACAATGCAGCGGAAAAAACACTAGTCCGGCCTCTAAAGACTTGAAACCTCAATGTTCATAAAGGCAATGAAACGGATACGCAGAGGGTTCACGATCCTCTGCGAGCAAAGCTACGTTAGCTACGCTAGCATTTCAGCCGCTGGGGGTTTTTGAGACAGATTTTTATTTTTATCAAAGTCTACAACTCCAGATGACTTCCCAGTACTAGACCAAGTATGTCCACCAGCTTGTAAAAATCTTCTCTCTCTATGTCCGTCTTCAACTTATTCATTCTCAGTGAGCTTTACTCGGCGGTTTGGGAGGACCCATTCGTGGAGAGTAGCGCTCAAATGCTTGATTCTGTTGTATAGACTGACGCCTTCGATTCCTCAGTCTGATACCCTTCAGATCGGAACTCTCATATGGGCTAGGTCAAAAGGACTTTTCTCTCTAACTCCTTGCGGCTTTCGTGACAATTCCTCAGCCAACCACAAGCATTACACTCAATTCATCAGATCATATGCGCATCTTATGGACGAGGCCGGCATTGGGACTGCTATGGATTCAACTCATCATGTGGAGGGAAACTCGGTATGATTCAACCAGGTGAACGAAAACCTACCTGATAAAATGAATGGCCTAAACAGGCTCATCGAAACCATACCTCAACTCATGAGCTTTCAGAGACGATCTCGAGAGCCTTCATGATCCAGTCTGCCATGAAGCACTACATCATCCGGGACAGCTTCATATGCTACAAAATTTTCAGATTACCTTCTCATTCTAGACTGCTTGTTTCAAATGCTTTATAGACGTTGGGTAGCTCAACATTTATAAATCAGCAGCAACCCAAGCTAGCCAGTTGAGTGCATGACTTCTACAAATGGTGCAAGTTGAATGGCCTTTGCGGAGCTAGCTTACGAATACCCGTTCATAGAAACAATCCCAACGATTCATGTGCAAGCATTGGAAACTTTCCTAGGAGGTATATGCATGGCAGCTAACGGACGAAGAGTCCTCATTCGCTATGACCTCGTCATTATCATCGTCTTCGAACACGACCGAACATGAAGATGATGAAAAACATATTGTTCCATAGTCATTGGGTGCGTGTCAATCTGGCAACCCGTTTCTGTGGTAGAGAGGGATCAGTTGCTTTTCACCACGCGAAAGGAAGGGTGTTTGTGGTAGGATTACGGAACGTGGAACTTGGAAGAACCCTTGAAAAAAAAAGGTTCGTGCTATAGAGGCATCCCCGGCCGACTACAATACAAGTTATGAGCTATTTACATTTAGTTTTTATTTATCTATATTTAGATATATTTAGCTAATACATGAAATGCCAAACACTGGCGCTCCCGAGGTCAGTTACTTATAACGGAGCACCACCCCTTGTGCTGGGCTAACCGCAGAAGACACCTTGCTATCGGTCCTCACATCCTACCACTCGTTCCCTCATTAAATGAGGATTGAGGACTCAGGTGGCGAAGAGCCGACATCGAGATGCCGAACCTTCCCATCGATGTGAGCTCTTGAGGAACAGCTACCGTGAGAATGATCGTTGGGAGTGACAGATGGGAGCGGTTTGAGGAAAAAATGATAATGATATCATCATCAAGCAACAGCCACCATGTTGGAAGACAATATTGTTGGAAGCTTCTGTAAAGAACATTCTCCAAACAAATACGTCACCATTTTTCCGTAAATCAGGGAGCGGAGAGATGCAAGTGATGTACAACCATTTCCATACTCGTACTCATCATCAACATCAACATCAACAATTCATGATCATATGCAAATGGCATTGTGTTAGGGTTTATCCACCAAGCAATCCTGCATATCCATGGGGCCTCAATTTAGTACAACTTCATTGAATTTTTCTTTGCAAGTTAAAATTAATCACACATTTTGACAATAGTCAAAACTATAAGGACCGAATCGGAAATAAAAGTTTTCCTCACACCCATGCAACTCAATTTTAGTAGAACCTCATTGAAATTTTCTCTCTAAATTAAACACACAATTCGTAGTCAAATAAACTATAAGGACCGAATCGGAAATAAAAGTTTTCCTCACACCGTGCAACGCACGGTCACGAATCTGGTTAGTAGTTGAGGGAATCCGACACAAAGGCGAAGATTGAAGAAAGATCAAAACTGGCCGGAGAAGAAAAGATCGTTCGATGGCGCTTCAATGGATGATTCTGGCGTACGTCGTCGCTGCCGAGGCGGCCGTTGCTCTCCTTCTCACGCTGCCGGCACCCGTAGTTTTCAAATCGAAGATCGTTTCGCTCATATCGCTCATACTTCAGCCAGCGATGTGCATCGTGCCGTTCGCTGGATTCCAGCTTTTAGGTTGATTGATCGGCTGATGGCGATTTGTGTTGTTTTTGTGTTTGATTGGATTTTTTGGTTGCAGATTTGTATTGGAAGAATGAGCATCGCTTGGCGTGTACATCTGAGGTTTGCACGGCTACCGAGAGAGATCGATATGAGAAAGCTGTAAGTATTTTTGGTAGTTGATTTTTTTGGTGGTTATGTTATGTAGTGAGGTTGGATTGTTGAGAATTGAGATTTATCTGATTGGATTTTGTTAGTTTGTGTGTTTTAGGGATTTGACTATTGGAATTTGGTACTTGAGCTGTCATTGATTGTGTTGGATGGTACGTGTGATGTAACATATGATGGTTTGGGAATAGGATTTTTTTAGGGATTCAGTTATGTGGCGGCACTTAGTGATAAATCGGATGAGATTAATTGAACTGAGAATGCTAATGCTCTCATGATCTGTTGATTTGGAGATAGATTGCATAGCTTAGAGGATTGTGGTCTTGTTTTTGCATGAATCCAAGATACTCCGCCCAACTCGTGTGTTGGTTGCAATGTTTGTTTTTCGCTAGTATATGAAGTACTTAGAATCTGCGCACTGCGCATACTAACATACTAGAAGTTCCCCATGTCATAACAAGGAGTTGAAATTTCTTACCATAAGTACGGCTGTGCAAGTGGTCATGCATCTAAATTTTGCAAAGCATAATTTATGAGCTTTGAAACCACACTGATACGCTACTTAGAAGTATCAAACAATTCATACTAAATAAATTAGGAGACATAGGGCACCATCCATTCTCATAAAAAAGTAAGCAATAATCCGTCTATCATGTCCGCTACATGATACAGTACTAGGTACTAGCTTCTATAGAAGTGTATTAATCAGCTAGATTGTGCTGGTCAGATTTAAGACGCTTCGCATTGAAGGCCAACTATGCCTGTCTAAAATTCTAAGCTAAACAAAATTGGATTTTGTAAAATATGTTACATGATTAGTCTGGGCAGACTTTCATTTTGTGCTTCTCAGGAAGAGCTGCTGGATATGTCAAATGCTACCTTCTATTCATGCGCTTTAAATTTTAACTGCACCTTGCTACAATATTTACCTGGAAAGGTATGAGCAAACATTTATGTTTCATGAATCTAAATGCAGATCTACAAAGCCCAAAGAAACGCCATTCTGTGTGCTTCAGCTGTACTGCTATACTGGTATGTCATATATAGGGTCGAAAACATTGACCTTTCACTTCTCCCGTTCTTCATGAGTCTAACTTTGTCTTCCTGACTGCAGGTGTATCCTCAGCATCATCAGATACTACAAGCAGCTGCACAGCCTTCAGAAAGTTGAGAAAAGGTTAAAGGAGGAGTAGCCTCAGACAAGATGCATCTATTGGTTGCAGCAATCGCAGAAACTCTTGCCTATACATAATGCGGATTTTCACTTTATGATTATATTTGTTTCAAGACTTTATTGTATGTAAACCACTACGTTTTGGTGCACGTTTGTCGGACTTCAGTTTAAATTCTAAAGACATGATCTTTTATTATGTAACTGAGGGGGACTGTAATAAACTAGGGAAAAGGTGTATCTTATTCTGCCATTTTTGAAGTTTGGAGTTCCCTTTATGCCATAGATTTTGAAAATGGTCTGTTTGACTCAAATCTGTCTATTTTGTAGCTTCAGTTGGACCTATAGGCCGTTTCTAAGCCCATAACTCAGGACCAATTTCAGGCCTCACATCACAGAATTCAGGTGACGTACATAACTGCATGACGTGCATGAACACGTAATCAATCCTTATACTATAAAAATACTCCTACTACAGAAGAAAAAAAATAGGGTTAACTATTCGACAGTCGAGTAGCCATAAATGGTCACCAATTTCAGGACATCTGTAAAAGAGACTGGTGGTCCAACCAGAATGAATTCTATCTTTACTTTTTTCAAAAAAAATCATACCTAAATTCCCCCCTCCTTTGACAAAGAGGTGCACAAAACAGATATGATCAATAAATAGCCCCACCAAACCATATCAAATTTTCAACCAATAAAACCGATTGTCACATTCAAACATTTAATCAAGTTTTAATCCAAACCACGATCATGTTCGTGGCCAGATCCGACTTAGCAATAATAAATCAAGTCCTGATTGGCCATTTGACCAAGCACTCAACCAACAGCCACCGCCGGCTTAGCTTAATTAATCCAAACACAACAAAAATAATCACAGTCACTTGTACTTAATTAATCAGACAGACTAACAAATAAAAACGTACTGTCCTGACTCCAGATATGATTATCGATCCCCACGTAGTTTCATTTGTCAGCTTGTCATATAATGCACAACACTAATCCCACCCTCTTGTCTGGCTTTCAATATTTTAAGTAAATATATAATTACCATTTATTCTCTCTTAAATTGAAAATTAAACTAGAAATGCGCCATTTGTAGCGTAGCAGTAACGCAACGTTGCCTAGTTTCGAAGAACATTACAATCAGCTCATCACACAATTTACCGAAAGGAAATCAATGAAAAAGATGTCATGGCATTAGTATAGTGTGCATGGTCCTAAGCATTTCTCCGATTCAATAAGTTGTGGAAAAAAAAAAAGGAGAGAAGAGAAAAAATTTGAGTGAAAATGAAATGTTTGTTTGGTTGTAAGAAAAAAAAAACGAAAAAAATACACAAATTGAAATCAAATTTTCCTTATAACTTCTTTCATGGAAAAACTATTTTTCTTTAAAAATTTCTTTTTCTCACATTTTTTTTTCGCAACCAAACGGAACCTAAGTTTCTCTAGAATGCTAAAGAAATGCAAATAGGCAAAAAATGTCAAAAATTCTGCAATGAAAATCGATGACATAAGTTGATAATGTGCTACAACAGAAAATAATTCGATGATTATCCGAACAACATTTTACAATAAGGCTGGCTTTCCTTAAGGTACCTGGATTAATAAGTTTCTAACGTCCGTCGGAGGAAGTGAAGGATTCTCCGAAGCCGTAAGGCCTAGTAGGGATACTAGTTTGAGTATTATCTCCACTGCTATTACCGAAGAACGAGGATGATGAGAAATCCGCATTGCTGTTACCTTCTGATTGTTGCCATTTCTTTAAAGCTTGAGGTAACGTCATATCTAAGTCGATACCATATACGTCTTCAGGGTCTTGTTCTGTTGGTTTCCAGAGTTCTGAGAGGGAAGATAATACATTGACAACATGGCTCATGTCTGGCCGTTGATGAGGGTCTCTAGCGCTGCAGTGGCCAGCTAGTTCAGCGACGGTGTGGATGCTGGAGAGGGTTTCTTCTGTTAGATCGATTACTGGGTCTATGGCTTTTGTGAAGTTGTTGGGGTCTATGGTCATTCTTCGGAACCATGTGACTAGATGGCAGCTTTCGTCGGGTTGGCTGTCGTCAAGGGCTCTACGACCAGTGATAAGTTCCATAAGGATAACGCCAAAGCTGAAAACGTCTACCTTGGTTGTTACTCGCCCTGTGACTGCTCAGAGACAAATAAGACATCCGAGTCAGTAACATCGGCATTGAGCAAACCGTAACAGAAGAATGCTTTACAAATGTTGACGTTGATGCAATCCTGATAAAATGAGTCCATATAATTTTTTTGCAACCGGAATCCAATCAGTAAATTAAAACTAGAGAAAACATACCATGTGTAATCTAAATCTACAGAATATTAATTCTCAGACACCAAGTACTGGAACTCGAAAAATAAAAGAATCAAAGCATAAAAGTAGAGGAAATTACCTGCATATTCCGGAGCCAAATACCCGAAAGTCCCTGCAAGCTTGGTTGCAAAGGACATTTTCCCATCAGGTGCCAGGCGAACGAGTCCAAAGTCAGCCACCTTAGCACGCATATCATCCCCAAGTAAAATATTGGATGGTTTGAGGTCTCTATGGACAAAGCTCTGATGCGCTAAGCTGTGGAGGTATTCAACTCCTCGGGCAACATCTAGTGCAATAGTCAATCGTCGTGACCACTCGAGTGGTTTCAAATTTTCCTTTGCCCAGTTGAAGATATGGCCACTAAGAGTACCTTGAGGCATATATTCGTAAACTAGAAGTCTTTCATTTCCTTCCAAGCAGTATCCGAGAAGTGCGACGAGATGTCTGTGTCGAACTTTGGTAAGAACAGCAATCTCGGCCTGGAATTCATTCAAACCTTTGTCGCTCATGGCTCCTGATTCCATCCTTTTCACTGCAATTTTTGTCCCATCGTGAAGTTCACCTTTGTAAACAGTTCCGAATCCTCCACTCCCGAGGATATTCTCTTGGCTAAAATTGTTAGTCACATTTCGAAGTACCTGAATCGAAATCACCATATTTCCATGTTCTACAACATGAACGTCACTGCCTGCGGCATTCTGCCCGCTGCTCGAATGACTTACACCATCACTTGCTTCACCTCTCAATCCTGCAATGGTTATCTTAATATCCTGATCTGAACCAGATAGACGAGGATGGATAACCACATTATTAGCATCCGGGCTTTGTACTTTACCACTACGCTTCCTTCTCTTGACAATTAAGAACACGACTGCACACAGGGCTAAAAAAGCGACAACTGATCCAACAACTATTCCGATGATGGTTGACTTTGATTTGTTAGACTTCGAAACAGCACCGCCGCCAGGACTGCCTCCAGGTGCGCTCGAAGGAGGGGGGCCGGGATCATTTTGTCCAATTCTCGTCCCATTTCTATACACCACCACATTTGACCTGAAGTTGGGGAGTTTCCCGAAAATACGATCATTGTACGAAATATCCAGCAGAACCAAATTAGGCATACTGGTAAATACATCAGGTATAGTCCCGGAAAGACTATTATTATTCAGATAAATCTTCTGTAATGACGAGAAACTCGAGAAATCCGGAGCAATCGTACCACTAAGCCGCTTGTTCTGAAGATTGATCATCGTCACATTCTTTGTTGCACTATCACAAGTCACAACTGAACTCCAAGCACACGGATCATTTCCACTCCAATCATTGGCCAATACCGCCGGATAATCCAAAGGCTCCGCAATCTTCAAAAACACATTCACTCTCCAATCACACTCAACACCCTCAGTACTCGAACAATACTGATTCAGCCCTTCATTTTCAACTGTCACACCCGTAGCAAACTTTGGCTTCTTCCCTTGTAGCATATTATTATTCAGTTGGACATTTTTAAGCAATGGTAATTTCACCAAACTATCAGGCACCGGACCCGTAAGCGAATTCTCCCTAACATTAAAATAAGTAAGGCTTGTCAACCCGGAAACATCAGGTATAGAACCAGTAAACGCATTACCCTGTAAAGAAATTTGAACTAAAGATGTCATATTCCCAATCACATCAATCGGACCATTCAACTTAGACGCGCTATTCTGCCCATTTAACCACAAATCCCGAATTGAAGAACCTGAAAAACTCTCCGGCAATCCGCCTTCTAGATAATTATAAGACAATCTTAAATCAGTCAAACTTGCAAATGATCCTAAAAAGCTAGGGATTGTCCCTGTAATGTTACAAGAAGCCGCTGAGAAGGATTTCAAAGTTGATGCTTCCTTCAAACTCTCCGGAATCTTCCAAGACTCGAACTGATTGTTATCTAACGACACCGATTGAAGCGATGTTAACCCTTTGAAAAAGTCGTCAGGTATTGATGCGAACTTGTTATCATTTAACAACAAACCCTGCAGCGAACTCAACCCAGAAAACGACGGTACAGCTCCAGTTAAACCATTACGCATCACTTCAAAAACGCTCAACTCCGTCAACTGATTCAACGTCGCCGGAAGTGTACCGGTGACGTTATTATCACCGATTTGAATCCGAGTGATCCGATTGTTCTGACACTGTACGTGTTCCCATTTACATGGGTTCGCGTCTGTCCACAAACTCTTGTTTAAAAAGGTCAGACCTTTCTTGAGTTCCATCATCACCGACGCGTCATCCGCCGCCGTAGGGTGAAAAAGTAACAGTAGAAGAAAGGCTAAGATCGGAGGTGGGGCGAAATGGGTGTCGATCATTTTGGGGTTTTGGGAGGTGGAGATGCGGAAAGTTGCGATCTTTAGCGTTTAAGGGCTTGGGTGTGAAGTGGGATGTTGTGATGGAAGATGGAGATGGAGGAGAGAGAAAGTGAAATGGAATAAGAAGAGTCATTCGGGGCGTGGATTGGGGAGGATTGGTATGAATAGTTTAATTAAGTTTTAATTAATTTTATTTATTATTTCATTTATTTTTTTATTTTCCTTTTTCTCGCTTTTTGATTTAAGGGTAATTTCTCCAGCGATCCTCGAGGTTTGACATATTAATAATTCCGGTCTCTGCATTTTAGAAAATAGCCATCATGGTCCCTGTCGTACATTTTTCAAGGACCAGGATGGCTAATATTTTGTGTACGATAGAGACCAGGATCACTATTTTTCAAAATGCAGGACCGGGGATTGCTAATATATAAATCTCGGAGATCGCTGGAAAAATTACCCTTAATTTAATTGTAGTTTAGGAGGATTTGGAACTTGGAAGCAGAGTGGATCCCATGATAGCAGTGAGGTGGGCTAGTCCAAGAGAATGGACCTGGAGCCCCTGATATCTCCCTATCTAAAAATAAAAATTATTATTTATTTCACAAAAAATTTTGATTAATAATTTTTTATTATGAAATGGTTAAATAATTAATTTTTTTATTTTTAATTATACATTTAAATTATAAGAAATTAACTTCATTATACACGTTAAGAAATAATTTTGTGTGTATAATATGTTAAGAAAATCGTAATTTAATCACCGAATGCATGTGTGGCTTTGATTGATTATTATCAAAGTTTGATTAATAATTTTTCTAGTTTCAAAGTGTAAGGCACCTGGATTCCAACTCTAACCCAAGCATATTTTTTTACATATTTTTTATTAGAGCATTTTTATTTTCCTTACAGGTGGCTTTTCATTCATCTCGCCTTTGAGCGTGGATGCATTTTATTCTTTCCATCGCTGGACGCTGGCGTGTGAAAGTTATGTATTACATGAAGTAGTTGTTGGATTGTTATAAAATTATTTGAATGTCTTCATGTTCTTGGTGGAGCTGCAGCGATGATTTGTTATCCATATATATAATAGAATAGGATAATCTCAACTACACATATATCGATAACTTTTTTCATCACTAAAACTATAAATCCATTGCTAATCCATCTCAAGCCCAAAATACTCAGCCCAAAACGTTTTTATCTCACATCGCCTTACACTAATTCACGAGATTAAAAAATCTACTCTATATAAACTCAGTCAACACATCCAAATTTCTCACACAACATTGCAATGCTTGCATAACGAAGTATTCTTTCGCATTTTACTAAAGAATATCGTGCAGGCGTTGCTTAAAGAGGCATACACCACTTTTTTGAAATTTAACCACCTGGTCTGCCTGTTCCCGCCGGGGCGCATCTTCGTCGGGACGACTGGCGGTACGCTAGTGTAATTAATAATTATGTACTTGAAATTAACTAGATATGAAAATTATTCATGTACAACTTATATCCATTCATCGAAAAAAATGACATATGTCATAGTTTCATGAAACGATCATAATAACATGTTCAAAATTAAAAAAATTCTGAAAAATCAAATCTTTTGTTACTTGAAAATGGATAGAAAATGGAAGGTGTAGTTTTCTTGTAAGATTTCATGAATATTTACTTCATCGTTTACATTTTATTTTGTTTTATCGGGTTTGAATAAATAAATAATATATGAAAGAGGAAAGAGAGAGTGAGGAATGAGCTGGCAAATGGGAGAGACTTGTCTTCGTTGGCTGACCGCATCGAGCGACTACGTGTAGAGGGGAGGGTACATTTCCCGTTATCTTATTTTTCCGTTATCTTTTTCCGGTCCTACCGTTTATCGAAAAAAAAATTAAAAAACGGGAAAACGTGCCATCGAGCAAATGCATGGCCTGAATTATTGGGCCATTTTTGCCTCCATTTGGAATGTGCTTACAAAGCCCAGCTAATCCTAAGACGTAGGACCCATCAAAGCCGGTTAAATACAAGCAAATGTTAGCTGTTCACTTTTGATCAACTTAAGCAACATGTCTTTGACAACTTTAGGTTCTTGCTCGCCATGCCATTGTTCTTCCAAGTGCTTGTATTCTCCATCTTCAATCCTACGTTCCACTACTACCCGATGCAGATTTTTCCGGAACTTGAACTTGAAGTTTTGCCACCTCTATCTTATTCTTACTTCCGCAAAATCCACTAAATCTTGATGAACTTGAGACGGTTGTGGTGATATTGAACCGGCGACTCAATAACATTTTCGGCATCCATAATGCAAGATGGTACCTGTATGATGTACAACTGTGACTTCTCATCGCATAAAAATTCAAATCATACAAATCATTGGGTATTTCACAACTCTTACCATCACAAGTTTGTTCAAGGATGTACATGCTTTTAGAATTTCTAGTATAGTTTGACAACTGGTACCACTAGCAGGATGATTGTATAGTTTCAATTCTGTAAGCCGAAGAAAGGAATTCATTTGTCGATTGCTGTAAAGAGTTCAAAACACATTAAAAAAAAATTGAACATACTGAAAGTTACACCGTATCACCGGGAAAATGGTGAAAAATATAGTCGTCTCCATTAACATCAGCAAATGCGATCCGGACTTTTGTGAGCCCTGGAGGACTAAGTTGAGAAAGATCAATACGAAATCCTCGATAATCGAACTCGTTGAGCGCTCTAGCACAAAGCACATTGATTTCTTCCAGACCAGGGCACCACCACACAGTAAGAGAAGTGAGGGCATCACTCGTAATTCTTAATTTAACAGGGATGTTACAATGGTGCAATACTAATCTTTCTAGACTCCATAAACAAATAAAGATTCTCTCCATATCATATTTAGCGACAACAGTGTCTACTAACTCAAGATTTTTTAGAGAAGTCCATTTCGAGGTTAGACAAAGACAAACTCCCGAAGATACAAGCTCGAAGTGTTAAGCTTTCTAAGGTAGTGTACATAGAATGCAGCTTGTGCCATGGAAAAATATATTTCGCATGCGCTAAACCAAAGACGTTGAGTGCGCATACCGGACGAACAGTAAGCATCGTGACACCATTATCAACTGCCATAATGATCCAACTATCAATACCAGATGAATCGCATCTCTCATAGCTAAACATAATCTCATAACATACGGGTAATGTAAAGTTACTTCGCATCGTCCCGTAGTGTTGAATGAATCGAAATAATCCACATTTAACACCTTTGTCGGCCATGTCGTTGTCAATTACGATCCTATCGAGTTTAGAAGGAAAATGTAACCATTGTTTACGTACCGAGCTGAAATTTACAACATCTCTTAAACTCATTTTAGACACGATGTGTGATATAATTTCTTCAGGCAAATCCAATATACTCGTTTCCTGAAATTTTGTAAATCAAAGTGTATAAACAAAATCAATAACATAACCAAACGAGAATAAATTAATGTTTCGAGAGTACGAGGTTTTCACCTGAAAATGGGGTCCATCAGTGGGAGCCCACCGCATTGCAGAACATCCTCTTCCTCCGAAAACATGTCGATTGCTACCTCGGATGTCAGAGAAGCAACCACCCATGTCAAGTTATTGAAACCAATGTTGGAAAATAAAATAGGATTAAACATGTATTGATAAACTGCTGGTTTGACGGATTCAGAAGAAGAAGAGAGGGGACGGTTCTCTATCACACTTGTACAGATACATACGTGGAGTATATATAGTACTAATTTAATCTATAATTATTTTTGACACCGATCTGCTACTCCTTATTTCTGGCAGGAAGGACGATCGCAATGGAGATGGAACATTATCCAGTAGCGAAAACCACACGTTTACTCCATTTGTTATATAACTTTCTAAATTAAGCATTTTTCATGATTTTGACTTCGAATCAATAGCCTGATGAACTGGGCTATGGATAAATGAGCAGTCTCTGTTCGTTGTTCGATTTGATAAAATTTGAGCAACATCTACAGCTATGTCACGTATTTTACTGGGTTTATTTAAAGCCATTATCCACTTCTCTTACTCCCTTCGTCCTTCTTTGTTGTGTACATTTAGTAATTATTACGAAATTTAAGAAATAATGATAGTGTAAGAGAAAATAATAAAAATGTAAGTGAGTGGAGGATAAAGTATGAAAGAGAGTGTTATGTGAGAGATAAAGTAGTAAAGAGAATTGTCCGAAATGGAAATAGGAAGAATAAAAAGGGACACCAAAAATAGAAATAGGAAGAACAAAAGAGGACAGAGGGAGTACTAATTTAAGAGCAACCACCAATAGATTCAATAGTAATTATTGCTCCTTGTGATTGAAAAGAACAAACTTTTTTTATCAAAAAAACAACATAATTTTGATGATTTTGTTTTGATGTTGGGTTGCATTTGGTACTAAAATTCTACAAGAAAAGTATTTAGTACAACAATAATATATGGAGCACATGTCATCACGACTCTTTACCCATACATACTTCAATAAAATACTTTTGAAATCTTTGAACAACTACGTGACATCTCTCGCTTTCTCAAATTTTTAATTTTAGAAAGTGTTAGGTTAATTTTGAAACATTCAAAAAAGAAAGTGTTTGGAATATTATGCGACACATGAGTAAAAATTATTGTTTTCAAATTTGAGTCTTTGTATATTTTTATTTTATTTTTTCATGAATTCAGTAAAATCTCATCGTTGCTTGCCTTGCCTATTCGAGTTCATGGGTTTACACCCTAATTTTTTTTGTTGGATATAATTGGATTTCATGTTAGAGAAGTAATGTGGAACAACAACCAGTTATTCCAAATGCATCGAATCGAACAATCACCCGCCACCCAACACCCATCGTCGAAGCCTGAAGTAGTGTCGCCTATTGTACGTCCTTCAAGTCGACTCTGTCCATGGGATTAAACGGCTGGAATCTTTGGTTAAGGTCGCTGTCGTCCGAAAACCGCCAACTTACACCTCTCCACAATCAGGAAACCCATTTTGATGGAACAAGAAGGATTATCTCATCTCGCCCCTTATTGTCTAATGCCCTTATCACCTCTGAACGTATGCCATCAAAACCTGAAAATTCAAAGTCGATATCCATTTCACCAAACCCCAAAACGCCAAACATATTTCTTCAGCAATTAAACCAACTCCATCTCCATACAGCAGATCCGGCGTTGGGAATGCGACCATCAAATCACGGCTGATCCCCAATCCCTAAATTGACAGCTTGATGTCGTGCAATCGCGTCCAAACCCCACTCGGCGTCGTCTTTGCAAAACTCGGCATCGGCTTTGAACAGAATCAAAACTCGGATTCGGTCATAATTAACTCTCGGCGTTGGCTTTGCAAAATAAACACATTTAATCCTAATTCAAATCCCAGATTCGGCGTCGGCTTTTAACGGAAGAGTCACCATTGTTTCTCGGCATCAAACGTAGTGAAAGACCATTGTCATCATCTATCCCGGCTTCGGCGTCAAAGGATTCGTATTGAAGAATTCAATACAAAAAAAAAAAGTAGACGAAGGGGCACCAGGCACAGGGGCGACCAGCCATGAGATTAAACGACCGTGTGGGAGGGCCAATTACAGGATTCGGCGAAGGGGTTTTCGTACCGGCGTGGAATGCCGAAATTGCCAGACGATTTTCCAACAGGTGTTTTAAGTTCACTCCGAAAAAACAATTCTTTATAAATGTTTGCAACGTTTGTCAATTTATTTCAGAAATATGATGTGTATAATAATTACTTAATTAATTACAGTTAATTGAGTTGAATTCAAAATGCATTCCCAGTCCGTTAGCCCCTCCGTCCCAAAATCTTCCCACTTTTCCTGCTTTCTAGGGTTTCAAACTCTCTCTCAACCAAAATCATGATCAATCCGAATCCTCACGAGCCCTTCCACCTTCTTATCACCGACTCAATTCAACGATTTCACTCCGAAAGACGTTCCGGCGTCTCTAACTTCGACGGCTTGACCTCA
>JAWWMW010000872.1:105648-115975 GCA_035048345.1 Echeveria elegans
TATACCATTAAATTATAGATAACGGGCCGGCCCATTAAATAAAAATTAACTAAATTTCCAATTTATCCCTCTTTCCATCATTAATTACAAATATGCCATTAAAATTAAAGATAACGGGCCCGGCCCATTAATTATTAAAAACTAAAAATTGAAAATACTAAAAATTAAATTGAATCATTAAAACAAAAAATTAAGCGGTAAATATTTAGCATTATTAGGTGAATCAAATGGAGATAAGAAAAAAATAGAGATGCGGAAAAAATTCCCGTCGGGACGACGAGAGCGCAGCTAGTCGTCCGATAATTTTTTAATATATTTTTGCATGTTTACAGAAAATAATAGATTCAATAGTAAGTTGAAATCGGAAGAGGTTCGTAAACTAAAGCAACAATTAACTATTGTTACATGTACCAATCTATTTTTATAAAAGAATAGAAAAAATGATGTAAAATCAAACATAAAAAGACAAAATTACCCTTCATTAAACAAGTAAAATGACTATACTATCAATTATCCATTAAACTTTTAAGTCCATACTTGAAGTCTCAAACTTCAAATACCATAAAATAATACGAATTTTTTTAAAAATTTTTTAAAAAGTAATCAAGTGGAGATACGAAAAAAATATAAGCAAAAATTGTATAAATAAAATTAAAAAACTAAAAAAATATATTAAAATTAAAAATTATGCAGAAAATATTTAGCACTTAGGGAGAATCAGATAGAAATACAGAAAACAATCCCGTCGGGACGACGGGAGCATAACTAGTCATGAATATTTGTAGAATAATAAGATGCTTAAAATATATCCATTTTAGACTAATAGGGTGTCACATGGGTCTAAGGAGCCTTCTAATTATTAAAAAAATCATATTACCAATTAGTGCATTATTTTGTTGCTATAATTAAATGCATATTTTAAATTAGAAATAGTTTTTATTTTGATAGTGAGTTACATCGAATATATCATTTTTAGTAAAAGTTCAATCATTAAATGTATTTAATACTAAATTAAGCATATTTCGGAGCATACACTCTTTTACCCAACAATGTTCAACGTGTTTCATCGACTTTACGCGCTTAAACAAACTTTGAGCTCTCAGCAATACAAAATATTTGTTAAAAGCCTAAATATTATAGGCAGTTTCCATAGTGAAAATCTTGATAAAGCTCCCAAGTTACAACTTTTACACATTGACACCCTAAAGTAAGAAAGTAGATATGGTCGGTGCTATTGATTTTAATAAAATTGACTCACGTGGGATTCAGATTCAGTGACACTAATGACGTGTTGTAAAGTCTCAACATCATTCAAAAACTGCATGTTTTTTTTAGGTGCTTATTTTGTGGTGTGTGTTTTTGCATTTAGTTTTAGGGTCAGGACAGGAGTAGATGGAAGACTGTGGTTCTAGCGTACAAGCAGACGTTAGGAGTTGTGTTTGGAGGATTAGTGACTTCTCCGTTGTATGTTTATCCATCAATGGCCTACTGAAGCGGACTACTTGGGGATTTCATAGTATAATGTTTTGGACGTTGACTTTGATTGGGGTGGTTAAGTATACAGGATTTGCGCTTAAAGCAGATGATCAGGGTGAAGGCAGGTTGATCAGTACTGAGGGTGATTGTTTTTTTTTTATCAGGGCTGATGAGAGTTTTGACTGTTCGAGTGTGTTTCATCTCGACAGGTACACTCTTTTCCACTCTTCTGACAGAAAGAAATAGCTATATGAAGTTTCTTCTCGACCTCGTAGAATGCTCGAAATCACGTTTTTGTTTTTGTCCCTCAATCATTCTTTGACAGTCCATGCAATACTTATATGTATTTTTTTCTTTTTAACTTACGGCCGGTCTGGACACCATATTTCTTGATTCCATCAATACAACTCACTATGCTCAGGTTCAGAAGCTATGTTTGCTGATCTTGGCCATTTTGACAGACCCCTCGATTCAGGTATGGCTTGTAAGCCTTGTTTGTTTCATTATCTGCAATTCTGCATAATATTTTGCTGATTGCTTTTCTTTTTACTATGTACCCATTGCTTGTGTTAACTTATGCGGGTCAAACTGTTTGCCTGATCAAGCACCCAAATGATCATGACGATGGATTCTACAAGTTCGTACGTAAGAAAGTATACTGGCCGATATTTGTCAGCGCCACATTGGCAGCAATTGTAGCAAGTCAGTCCCTGATATCTGATACCTTTTCAGTGATCGAGCAGTATGTTGTATTGGATTAGTTTCCACGAGTTAAAGTGGTACACATAACGCTTGACTCAGCGGATCGAGGTTGGAATGCTAATGCTGATGGTTAACTTTATACATCATACATAACGCCGCCTTTCTTCAGGTTCCTCCCGTTTTCATGGGGCAAAGCTGCTGTTAAATATGGCAGAAACCCGTCGTATACTCATTGGAACAATTATTTGTGCATATCTGAGTTTGAGTTGTATTCTTTTTCTCTGGGTCATATTCAATACTCATGTCGGCCTCAGCGCAGCAGACCTATTGATGGCCATTGCCACAAGGTTCTTCCTTGGAGGCTTGTGCGGCGTGCTTGGTCCAACAAGGGTCCTATCTCCTCTCCTACACTTCCATTCCATATTTTACGGCGATATGAGTTACTGAAATGACGTGCTTAAATTATTGCCAGGCTTATGCGTCTGAAGTGTGTAGGAAGGAGCACCAGGCTTAGATATTTTGCATTTACCGGCAAGGTGTTCCGTGTGTTTCAGATAAGCACTTCTTGGGGTTTAACCTGATCAGAATTCAGAATCCTCTTCCCCTAACATGGAGCATACTTAACTATTCTCTTATTTCATAATTTCATATCTTCTTCCATAATTATAGTACACTAGTCTTTTTTGATGCACAGTCCAAACATCTGATTACATTTTTAATTGCAAAAAAACAACTAATAAATTAATAGATAAGTATAAGTATGAAAATTTTGAAATGAAATGAAAAATGTAACTGTCAAAAAACTGTCCCCAATGGAAATATTATTCCATCATAATTAATAAAATTCTACTCCGTATATCTTCATTGAGATTTTTTGTATATACATATATACACTAAACTTTTGGATACGAAAACAAAAAAAAAAAAATCCCGCCCAAAATAGGGGCATAGATTTTTTTGAATATAAATATAGCAATGGGTATATTTATTATAGCGGAGATTTTGTTGTGTATGATATCCCCATCTCACCCTTCACGATAAACTCCCCCCATCTTTATCAACCTTCCTAACCCTAGAGAGAAGCCTTTGCCTTCCTTATCACTTCGCCTTCTTTCTCTCGCCCCCCTCACCAAACCCTAATTTTCACGATTCCGTCCAATTCGACATGACTGGAGCCAAATCCAAGGCCGGCACCGCCAAATCCGACTCCAGGTATATTCGCCATTTCGTTACGGTTTTGTTCGTGGTTTTTGATGTGTACGGATCTGGATCTGGAGGTTTGGTGTATGAGTTGGATGGAATTGTTACGGATCGGGGAGTTAGGTTTGGATTGATACGTGATTTGTGGTTTTGATGGTGGGATTTTTTTGTCTTGTGTTTTGTGGTAGGCTTGCCGTGAAGAAAGGCGCTGGAGGGCAGAAAATGACTAAAGCAGCGAGGAAGGCTGCTAAGGATCCGGATATGCCCAAGAGACCTGCAAGCGCTTTCTTCGTGTTCATGTATTTATTATTATTACTATCCTTTTTTTTTGATCCAATTGGTTGGGATTTGTATTTATTTTTTTTCGGTTGTTTCATTTTGTTTTGTTGACTTGTTATTTTAGGGAGGATTTCAGGAAGCAGTACAAGGAAGAGCATCCTAACAACAAATCTGTGGCCGCTGTAAGGCTGTTTTATTTATTTATTAAAAACTGGTTACAGTGAAATCATGGAGGTTATTTTTGAGGTGTTGGTTGTGATGAATTGTTATGATTTGGATTGAATTTTAGGTTGGTAAAGCTGGAGGTGAGAAGTGGAAGTCCATGTCCGAGGAAGTAAGGTTTCGTGTTGCATATGTGAAATGAGATTTCTCTTAACAAAAAAGCGCTTTGTTAAGCGTGTATGATTTTATCAGGAAAAAGCTCCATATGTGGCCAAGGCTGATAAGAGGAAAACTGAATATACCAAGAACATGGCTGCCTACAACAGGAAACAAGTATAATTAATTTCTATCCGAGCCTTGTCTGTGTTGCGATATGTATAGATGTATGCCTTATGAATATCTGCATGTACTCATTGTGTTGGGATCTTTATAAATTTAGAATGGTGAACCTGATGCTGTTGAAGAGGAAGAAGTAGCGGAAGATGCAGATTCTGACAAGTCCAAGTCTGAAGTTCATGACGACGACGACGATGGTGATGACAGCGGAGAGGTTGCTTGCCTGCTTTTGACACATCAATCACATTCATACTCAGTAAAATAACTTACAAATCCAGTGTGCTTTTCATTTGTTTTCTTCAGGACTCCGACGAAGCCTAAGGTCAAGGTAACAATGATTAGGGTTTGGAACTAAGATGCTGGCTTGCTCGGAGGAGAGTACACATTGTAGTTTACTAGTTTATGTTAGTGCTTAGTTAAAGTTAACAGTCCAGTTCCGTAGTTTTACTTTTATTTATGCTATCCGAATCTTTCATATGTTATCACCCTTGAACTTTATCGAACTAAATTAGTAGAATCTTGGCGCCTCAATTTCTGATCATATGTCGCTTTCGTGTATGTTTCCTTAAATGATTCAATGCAAATTCCACATTAACAGGAGCCTGAAATGTGAAATACAGCATGTTGTACTTGAGTTTGCAGATAGTCAATAACCTTTTCTACTTGAGTTTGAAACTGCTGTGGAAGTAGGCAAGAATGCCACGAACAGCTGCTCTGTTGACATGTATCAACAGCCTGCGCAGATGATTTGGTCCGATAAACTGGTAAATTGAGGAGCTGACATAACAGCCATTGTTTTCTTGCATAATGAACCAATCTTGCCCGTTGTCTGAACTAGTCAAAACTGGTAAATTTTAGTCTTTACTTCTAGATCAGCACATCTCGTATCTGAATTAGTCAAAACTGTTTCGCAGTCTGCCTAAACTTGGTGCTGCTGCCGGAAAGAGCTTAACCTTTTACGTAAGAAACTAGGTCCAAAGTTGGGACTAGGGAGTTGTAAAGTAGTAGTGTATTATAACGCCATCATCTCAGCTCATCCCATCGCAATCGGAAGAAGTTAACATTAGCTGTATTATTAATGTGGGCCCATCCCGAAAATTTCAACCACATCCGTGAGGCCACTCAACGCACAACCAAACCAAACCCTCTTCTTACCCTTTCTCAATTTTCCCCCAAATCCAATCCCAATCCGAATCCCTAACTCCACAAATTCCGATCGATTCGATTCAATCCGATCGAATCTGCCCATGTCGTGCTCCTCCTCATCCGGTTCCGAATTGGAAGACGAGTGCCTCGACTCCTACCGCAAAGGTGGCTACCACGCCGTCCGCATCGGCGATCGATTCAACTCCGGTCGCTACGTCGCTCAGCGCAAGCTCGGCTGGGGTCAGTTCTCCACCGTCTGGCTCGCTTACGACACCAAATCCTCCGTAAGTCAATCTATCCAAATTCAATCCATCAACGTTCGTAAACGGTAAACCCTAACGTGACTCAAATTCAACCTCGTGTAACTTTGTAGAGGTATGTGGCGCTGAAGATACAGAAGAGCGCACCACAGTTTGCGGAAGCTGCGTTACATGAGATTGAGCTGTTGTCAGCTATTGCGAAAGGGGATGTGTCGAATACGAAGTATGTGGTGCATTTGATTGATCATTTTAAGCATGTGGGGCCGAATGGGCAGCATTTATGTATGGCGTTGGAGTTTCTTGGAGATAGTTTGCTTCAGTTGATAAGATATAATCGGTATAAATGTATTGGGATGAATCGAGTGAGGGAGATTTGTAGATGTGTGTTGATTGGTTTGGATTATTTGCATCGAGGGCTTGGGATTATACATACGGATTTGAAACCTGAGAATATACTTCTTTTGAATACGATTGATCCTAGTAAGGATCCCGTCAGGTCTGGAAATGTTCCTGTTCTTGAAAGGCCTGAGATCAACTCAAATGGGGGAGTTACGATGAGTGTTATTGAGAAGAGACTGAAAAGGAGGGCCAGGAGAGCTGTTGCTAAAATATCAAGTAGAAGGGCATCGATGGCTGGGGCGTTGGTGCCAAAGCCAGAACGAACGTTAGACGGGATTGATGTGAAATGCAAGATTGTGGATTTTGGAAATGCTATTTGGGCTGGTCAATTGTTCACGGATGACATTCAGACGAGGCAGTATAGGGCTCCGGAAGTTGTACTCCAGGCAGGCTACTCTTTCCCTGCTGATATGTGGTCCTTCGCGTGTATTGCGTTTGAGCTAGCTAGTGGCGAAATGTTGTTTGAGCCAAAAATGGGTCAAGGTTTCAGTGAAGACGAGGTATGGCTTTTTTATGTTCTTTTTATTAATATGGTTGTGAGAAACTGGTAGTTTTTTGGAACTTTCTTTTTGTCTGATTAAAAGAAATACTCAGCACAAACTAGCCGTCAAGTTTTGTACACGATTAAGTTGATCTATTGCTATACCTCTTTATATATCGTGGGCAACTGTACATGGCAATCTAAATAGTAACTGACCGATTCAACACCATACCAAGAAAATGAATATGGATTCCAATGCAATTTTTGTATTACGATCTGGGCCTGACCTGAATTCCTCACTTCTGGTGTCTTTTTAACATATATACAAGAGACTTAAATACTCGCATTAACTCAAGTTACTTGAAATGCGATTTTTATAGACCAGTATGAATTAGATATTGTGTAGGTAATTGCCCTGGACCTTATGAGATAACCACTATGTCTTTACTGGGGTCATTATGATGTTCTTAATTTTCTTGAAAAAATTTAACCTGTTGGAATTTATTACTGAGGTAACCTACTTTTCTGTTTGTATTCACGGAGAAAAGATACGTCCGATGATATGCGTTTTGAAGTTTGATTAGTTCCAGGTCATATGACGACTCATAATTCGTTCTACATGCCAATTCTATATACAAATGTAAATGTCTGTGACTCTGTTGCCTTAGGTAATAAAATTATTCCGCCCATGTGTCGCAGGATCATCTTGCTTCGATGATGGAACTCCTTGGGAAAATGCCACGAAAGGTTAGTATTCGTCGTTCAATAATTCTTGCCTGCTTAATCTACAGATAATGAGGTAACATAAGTTGTAATCCATGTCTTTCCTCCAGATAGCCATAGGAGGAGCACGGTCCAAGGATTACTTTGATAGGCATGGCGATCTAAAGAGGATTCGAAGGCTGAAATATTGGCCTCTCGATAGGTTACTGGTTGACAAGTACAAAATGTCCGAATCGGATGCAGCTGATTTTTCTGCTTTCTTAACACCGCTTCTCGATTTTGCACCAGAAAATCGACCCACAGCTCAGCAGTGCTTGCAACACCCATGGATGAATTCGAGAAATGTGAATGACAATGAGGTGAAAAATGAGCCTCCTGTAGTGCAGAAGTTGGGTGTAGGTATGAGCACCCTTCAGATCAAGGCACGGAAATGATTGTTCAGCGGAGAACCTGTGTATGCTCATCTGTCATCATATACACTCTGAATCTGATTTCTTATTCCCACGATAGACTGAAATGTATAATTAACCGATTTGGCATCATATACATGATGTGGTGAAGTGTATATTCTTTGGTGTTTATGTAACAAAATTTCCATCATATTCTCCAAGCTTTTCACCCAATGTTGTGATGCCGTTTCTTCCATCATCATCTTCGCTGTATGCTGCAATTACTTCATCCCATTGAAAATGGTTAACAATAGCAGCCACATAGGCCATATAAAAGAGATCACTCTGAGCATCTACTTAGAGCAAAAACCGGATACTGAAGAGGACATTGAGCTCATTAGCAATATGTGAAATAACATGAGCGGTGGTACTAGCCATAACCATATAAGTAGCTCTGCACTAAACTTTCCGCTATTTCACATATTTGCAAAAGAGCTTAATGTCCCTTTGTTCGTCAGTTTCCGGAACTGATCCCACTCTGGGATGGTAAAACCAACCTAAATCCTTCTGAGCTAGAGTCGAAGCTGGGGTACGTCTTCTAATCTTTGAGCTGATGAATGTTTTACTATTTGAGAACTTATCTTGATATTTTTCTTCACAGGTAATGCTGCTGCTGTAGGTGATATTGCAATCACCACTAACCGGACCAGGATGGCAGATTTTAATCAGCCGTATGTTCAATCAGGCATTGCCTTTGTAGCCCCAAATTGTGATTCTTGGTTTGGTGTTCTTCAAAAGTTCACTCTGTTTCTTGATAATAAAAACAAGTTGTATATATCACAAGGCGTCTACTGCGTCAGGTCTCAAATGGTGCTGACAAAGTTCTGGCTTCTGATATTATTAGTTCTGTGTTTACAATTTCCTGCCGGCTTTTAGTTCATATTCTTTCATTCTGAGGATATCAGTTGTCAATGAGTACAAAAATAACTTGACAATTTTTTTTTGATTGTAACAGCTTCATTGATTGATACATGGGAGAGAAGTACAAGAAAGCATAGTTCAAGTACAAATATCTTTGAACGCACAGGCCTGCCACAGGCACCACCACTCTATCGCCAAAGCTCACGCAATGGAGACTGAAGACTATCAATCAAGGCAAGACACAACACCACTCACAAAACTCGTGAGGAAAATAGAAACTTCCACATTCTGTTGGAAAACTTGACAATTTGATTATAGGTACAATGAAAGAAAGAAAAAAGGGTACTTTTATAGCCCAACTCTAATTCTTGCGCACTTGTTCAATCCCTAGCTAAATAACATGATCGAACCACCCTTACGTCACACATCTAGGCCATACAGCTTACTATGTTCCGCCATTATCCTCTCACGCAGGCTTGTTATCCACAATGCACCTTCCCCGTTAGCGTCAGTCAGCACAAGCCTATCCAACTTAGTATGTTCCGCCATTATCCTCCACAAACAGCATCCGCAATAGTAATCAGCAGCGCATATTTTTCTTAATAAACTCAAAGTGCAGACAGATTCATCAGGAAATACCACACCCTTCCCAAAACTAAGCTTAGTCGTCCACTTCAAAAACACAACACCACCAATAGGCAATTCAATTTTCAAAACCCTAATTTCACTAAATCTCTTCAAAATAGGCCGTAACTTAGGCAATGGATAGGAACGCTTGAGGGATAATGACAAGCCAAGCTCATAGATGCCATAATATAATGCCTGAAGTAAGCTAATCAAACTAGACTCATATTTGCGGGAGTAGAAAATTGTCCATGGGACCTTAATTACGACGTTGTCCACCTGCGTCGCAAGGTCGTTAAACCGCCTTGAAACCGCACAACATCTGCACAGCGTTTTCAAGTCTCCGATCCGGTTGAAAATCGGCAACAGTTCCGAATCGCCAATCAGATCGAAGTAGTTTACGCCGACGACGTCCATGGCTATGCTGCGCTGCTAGGTATATTTTTGTTTAAAAGCAAGTTTATATATTGATTTTTTCAAATATAATTATGTGATTTTTTAAATATTCTCAAGATTTTCATCTCGATTTTTGTATATTTGTATATTCTTACCGGAGGTTATTTATATCTCTGTTCGATTATTCATATTGTTTTCAACGTTTATTTTTTTTACCTTTTAGGGTATTTTTATTCTGATGGCTTCATTCGATTCCCCTCAAATTTACCAATGTATTTGACACAATTTTAAAATTTAAATTTATACCTATAATTTTTTATTAATTTTAAAAATTTTGTCTTATTCTTGTTTTGTCTTATTCTCCAACTTTTTTTAGCAACGAAATTAGTAGTTTTAGCGACGAAAATGTATGATGTGGATTGAATTCTTTTATATATATAGATAGATATTAATTTAAGTTCTTATATCATCCACACTCGAATGTTTCTAAATTCTAACCAAATAGATGCACATGGCTGGGTTATGTAGATGATAATTGATAATTGTCTCCTTCCAACAAATATCATGTCATAAATCCGGACACTAGTAGTACAACATCCTTTTTCCACACCAGCCAATTTCACTATACAGATACAGACATGCCCCACTATTGTATTGATCAATGCCAACAAAACATTCTTCTTTGAGTGTTATTATTATTATTTTGTAATCTACTCCTTCCGTCCTGAAATGATCTTTCTGTTTGGGTTGATGACTCGGTAATTAAGGAATAATGAGAGTGTGAGAGTAAAAATAAAATAAAAGTAAGTAAGAGAAAAATAAAGTAGGAAAGA
>JAWWMW010000872.1:124563-136335 GCA_035048345.1 Echeveria elegans
ATAAAGTAGGAAAGAGAGTGTATTGTGAGAGTGAATTAATTGTCATAAAAAGAAATAGGAAGAACTTTAGGGGACACCCGAATAGGAAAGCTGGAAGAACAAAAGAGGACATAATTATCTAATGATAATTAAATCTCAGATATTATTATTATTTTGTATTGATCAATGCAAATCTCACTTCCATACCTCTCAAGGGAATCGAAAGTCTGATAGAGATTAATGACCCTAATGGCTATCAGCGAGGTTCATTTTCACGGGATTACTTAGTTGATGGCACGAGATCCCCTTGAAGAATATGCCAGTTAGAAGATGGTCCCTGGTAAAGGCGGTGTAGCAGCACCAGCAACTGTTGATGAGAACACTTTTATGGAACTTTTCCTCTCAACACGATGTCATCTTTCCAATCATAGGCCACAAGAGTTCACAAAAAATGGATGGGGTTTTTGTGTGTGTTTAGATTTGCACACACATGAAAACTGAGGTTTTAATTTTCCCAACAGGCATTTCCACGGGATTCACCTCTCACTGTTGATTTCTTAACTGCCATTCGAAAGCTGTCAGAGACAAGCGAACACTGTAAAGGATGCATGACAAATGGCTAATGAGCAGTGCTTGCAGCTCGCTGGGAGCAAATCTTCAAAATGATAGACTGGAGACCTTAGGAGCTTTTCTTGTCTGTTCATCATTTCTGGTGTGGCCTGCTTTCTCGCTTTGTTCATTTACTTTGCACAAAACATGTGGCTATTCTGTTACAAGAATGCCAAGCAGCCTTCTGAGTCTACTATATAGCTACCGACTTCCGTTCAGGTACGTTTCTTTCATTCGTAGATAAGAAGCAAGAAATGAAAAGTAAAAAGATGCGTCCGGGAGCAGAAGAGCTGTCTAGTTGTGATATCCCACATCTGATACATGAGCTGTATCAGACAGTTATATAGCTAGAGCTATCAGCCCATATATCCCATGGAATAACATTTGTAACCTCAAACACAAAGATTATCATGCTGCGTATTCTGCAGCTTCCAAGCCTGACTGCTTCTTTCTTTGTTTGCTTGGTAAGTTTAAGAATACATCACAAGACAATACACAGGTTACCTTTCAAAGACTTCTATTGCTATGTAATATTTGCTTTCAAAAGTAGCCACCCTAACTTAAACTCTTTTCCATTTGCTTTCAAAGACTTCTATTACAGTACCAGGCAAGACTTCAAAGGAAATTGCTACCCAAAATCCACATGAAGACAGTCGACCAAACAGTCAATGCAAGTGCAGCAGCAATGTATGTCCACAGGAAGATGACCGAACATTCTGCTTGACCGACATCAACCAGTTGGGTCATGGTACCTATTGATTGCACACATGAAAATCATTAAAATTTTTGCTAAATGCACTCCAACACGAAAAGAAAAAAAACAATTTTTTATCGATTACCTATATTCATGGCAGGTGGCAGGGTGAACTGAATCATCAAGACATAGCGAAACAATGTATCCGCAGGAAGGAATCCAAAGGTTGCGGCAGCTTTCAGAACCCCAATACCGATAACCGGCATAATGAGGTACTTGATTAAAATGATCCCAATAATTACATGAATTTTCAGTTTAGCAGACCTTAAACCTGTCAATGTGTAAATATACTAGTTAAAAAAAATCTCCTGAAAATAGAAAAATACTTGTGTAGTAATATTAAGCATTAGTACCTTGAATAAGGTTGCCCCCGAGTATAAGGGTAATACAAGGTAGCGTTCCATCCCTATAAACAATTATCCAAATCACCAGCATGACAATCAATGTGTTTTACATAATTGAATTTATCATCAGTGTGGTTCATACCCGAGCAACTGAATCGAATCTTGAATTACATGCAGGGGAGCATCATCTCCAATGATGAGGTTCTTCAACCAAGTAATTGCCCCAAAGAACAGTCCTGCTATCTGATGAAAAAATATTTCGAGGATATAATCATCCAAACTTCTGATATCTGAAATCCAAAGTGGCTTACCGAGGCAAGTGTTGGAGGTGCCAGTAGTTCCTCCGTCAAATGAAGGAGAGTCTGCTTCATGTCACCCCAAAAAGAGACCTTTTCAACGACACCTTCTTTAAATGAAGATATGATCTGAAGAACAGATTTCAGTCAGTATAACAAGCGGAGATTTTGTCAGAAGTGCTGGTTTTGGATTGCGGAGACTTACAGCATTGTTTTCGTACGCTTCATCTTCTCTGAAGGCCCTTGAAGTTGCGAAAACTATTGAAGAATCATTGTGTTCATCTCCTTTCAAAAGAGACGTCTCCTCATCACCGTCAAAGTCATTATTGGCTGTTTTTTGTTCCCTCACCTTGGATTCCAAATATGCTTTATACTTCACACCTGAGCTTCGGATTTGAGCAAAGGCGAAAGTCCAGACGTAAAAATTGCCGACCTATAAATTATCATCATCGTCATTGTTTTTTTAGCCAAAACAGTTATAAAAAAAGTCTTGAAGGTGAGATTTTTGCAACTTAACCGCCATTGAGAATGCGGCGTAAGAGAGTCCAACTGAGTTGCAGATGCTATGTTCTCCGAAAGGATTTGCAGGCTCCTGACAGATTGCATGAACCATAATCAAGAGAAGGTTTCCAAGATTTCCTGCATTTTATTCCAAAAACGTGAACTCGTCAGGATTAAGTGAAAAGCCAACAGATTTGGAACAAGAGGAAAAAAAAATTTACCAGCAGATGACACACTGATAATCAAGCCTTCTAAGTAAGGTTCGGGTTTGAGGATTTTCACCAGAATCCACCCAAGAATTCCACCGAACAGAAAAGTTAGCCCGATGTTTACAGGCATGAACCACCTGGGATTTTGTGGGAAAAAAACTCGGACACTCAGTGATGTGTGACAAAAAAAAGAAGCGAAAGTTGGACAATTCTACTGAAAGGAATATAAGGGAAGATATGGCACCAACCAGGAGATGATTTCCTCAAATGTAACAGTTTTAGCCAGAGATGCAAAAGCAAGCGATGGAGTGAACAAAGTGTAGACAATCTAGAAAGAACCACATAGACGCCAGACAAAAGTTTCACACAACATAAAACATCTGAAAGACACACATCCAAAGAAATGCAACTGAGCTGAGGAAACAGGTATTCCGGAAAAACTGAACTGACCTTGTTGAGGGATTTGCGCGCATCATTGTGAAGTATATTGAAGTAGTCAGTGGCCATAAGTGCCCCTAATGTACATACTAGCAGGACTTCAACAATAGGCATTGCAGCCACCTCAAACAAAGAAAAGAATCCCATCTTCTTGAGCTTACGATGGGTTTTCTCTCCTCTCGATTCTGAGTCTCAAACAAAGGTCAGCAGATTGT
Organism: Echeveria elegans; assembly: GCA_035048345.1. Taxonomy (NCBI): domain Eukaryota; kingdom Viridiplantae; phylum Streptophyta; class Magnoliopsida; order Saxifragales; family Crassulaceae; genus Echeveria; species Echeveria elegans. Next base: position 127,909 of record JAWWMW010000872.1, read on the forward strand.
TGACACTGCTGGTTGAGCCTGAGGCACATGAAGAAGCACGAGTAGCTAGAGGCTTTGTACTACTTGGCTTCAACTTTCGGGTAAATCTCTTTTTTTTAAAAAATTGATTGATAGTAAAAATTGATATTCATAAGAAAACTTACAACTGACTAGTATGAATGACAAGTAATTGTAAAAATTAAAATCTGGAAAAAAATACTGGTGACTAGGTTTTTTTTTTTTCTTCATTAGAATCTTCTGTTAGTTACGAAAATTTTGAAAAAAAGGCATTTCTCCAGTATGAAGGGGATCCAGAAAGCACAAAAAAAATGCTGCAAAAAGTAAATCATTACGACAAGTTATGCAATCAATAACCTAATTGATTAGATATTTATTTGGCTTAGCTTAGCATTTGCAATTTTGCATGGCTATGGCTCTTCCACCAGCTGGGTAATTCAACTGTTGCATATGCTTTCATACCTAAAAAAAGCTGAATATTTCGAATAGCATGTGACATTAAATATTGAATCAAATGAATGACAGCTAAGAAAACAAGAACTACAAATCATTGCAGTTAGATGACATATTTTGTTACGTAATGGTTAGACATATTTTTATCATTTTTAATTGTATTTCTGAGTTATAAGAAATATATTATATTGCAGTTAGCAATCTAGTAATGGAATTGAAGGATGTGTTTGCATTTGTGCATCTCATTATTATTGCTCATTGATATCAAATATCAATCGTTATGCAAATATCTTATGAAAAAAGAAGCATGGATCTGCCAAGAAAAATTGAGGGTGAATCATGCAAACAAAAAAGCTATTAAAAAAAATTAATAAAAAAAGGTTGATGGGGAATTGGGGTCCATGGTTGAACGTGAAGCACGAGGGAGTATTGGACGATTTAAATTGTAAGTTGTGACGTTCTAACCGAATAGCTTGCCATGATTGTTGTCTGTTTTCTTACCAAGTTTGCTAACTTCAAACATTCTTTAATAGACTTGAATTCGTACATGGTGTGCCTTACATGAGTAATTCGTGAATCTTCGAATGGAGCAGTGGAGGAGGCAGTGACAGCACTGGACAGACAACGAAAGAAACCCGAAACGCTTGTCAGTGCACATAAAACACGAGTACGGGACATTTCTGATATTTTTTGGTCTGGTAGGCACACTCCGATACTGAGAGATTGAGGCTAAGTTCTTACTGTATGATTTAGTGATCAAAGGACGATATGGGTCGTCACGTCGAGGATGCAAGGCCAAGTCCTATAGTAATAATGTCATTTGAGCCGATGTGAATTATTTTTCAGAGAAGACAAACTTGGGGCCAAATAATACGATTCAATATTAACTGTGGAAAGCTGACATCTGCGACAAGATACAAAAAGTAGTTCAATAGGCAACGTCAAAGTGGTCTCTAATTCACTTTTATATGTTCTGTATTATTTTGGGCACAAGAAGTAAAAGCAACGAGGAGACGCACCTACTAGAGAAAAACAAGTTGATGCCAGAGTTGGGTTATTGCAGATGTCATGTGGATTGTACACAAGGTGCTGCTGTAAGTGTAACTACACTGATGTTGGATTGCTAACGGCTAGCTAAATGGAGTAACAATGAGTGCAACATGAATCAATTTATGGTGCTGGGACCTCCGCGGAGAGGTGATGACATGAGAAACAAAACTTGAGCATGATACTAAATGAAGGAAAATGACTTGAGCAAAATTAAGAAGGATCAGTATCAGTCCTACCACCTGATGGTTACACTACAGTTGTCTCCTAATTCCTGAATCATTGGAAGGGAACAAACAATGTGTATGATTTACGAGAGGCAGGGCCATGACTGGATCAGACTCCATTAGCTTGTTCACATACATCAATGACTTTCTGGTTAGGAAGCAAGATTAATCAATTGAGCTTTTTTGATACCTCATTCCATATTAGAGAAGGGTATATTAATCAAAATTAGTTTAATCGACAGTCATATGGTTTGTGATGTGTTCACATGTGTATCTGATTCACCAATGAAAATGATTTCATTTCCACCATAGGTACAGATGATAGGATTTGAACTTGACATTTTGTACCCAAAACAAGCGCGCTACGAAGCTGCGCTGCATCCTTTCAACTGGTCTACAGTACCATTGTAGAGCTTGAGTGCAAGATCCACACGTCGAAAAGGGACAAAAGCCAGCCTTAATGATCCGACGGTGCCGAACGGAAGGACCTGTTGGCTGTCGCTCAACGGCAGTGGCGGAGCCAGGATTTAATAGCTAATATGGCTGTTTTTTGATAGATTGTAATGGCAGCAGGGTTGGAGTTTCTTGTAGGGCTAAGAGGTACATGAATACTACCGATCTATGGTTCGAATCCCACCTCCATCGGTATAAATATTTTTTTTCCAGAATTTAACTTGGGCTGGCTATGCCCCTGCTCAACGGATAAAAGTTAGTCTAGTTATAGTCCCGCTAGTCTCTTTATAAGAATGATGTGTTTTAGAACACAAGATTAGATTATAAGTTTTGAAGGGATGCAAATGACAACTAGTTTCTCTGGATTCGAAACTGATTTTCTGTAGTTGACGTATGGAAAGGATTGATTGCATGGTGGCCAGTTTTCAAATTGCATGGTGCACTCAATGGACAGCCTACTTTCCGACGACGTCATTTTGAAGGCAAAATGATCGTCTACGTAACTACATGAATTGGGTACGTGAGTGGGCTATTTATTAGGCCTGTGAGGGAGGGAGTGGGTTTTAGCCCAGTATGTGTAGCGTGTCGAATACGGGTGTGACCCGACTTGGTGTTGTTGACTTGATTTGGGGGTTTGACTTTTCGAAAACCCTAATCGCGTGAATAATCGAGTAGCGGAGTGCGAGATGGAAATCGGCGGTTTTGAATGGAGATTCCATTAAGGAAGCTTCCATTTGATCTTGATTTTCATCCGTCGAGGTCTCTGGTAGCTGCGGAGCTCATTAGCGGTGAACTTGTTGTGTAAATCGATTGATAATCTGAAGCTGATTTTGTGCTTTTAATGCTTATTTGCCCACTTTAATCTTTTTATATAGTAATGTTTGGTCATCACAAGGCTCACTTAATCACATGTTTCAGGCTTAGATCCATAGCTTTACTCTCACAATCACAAACTGATTCCCTATGAATCATGATTGAAAAAGGGTTGACAAACAAAATTGCACTAGAGACAGTAACCAATATTCCAGCATCTTTTGTGGTTAAGTTGATTTGTGTGTAGCGATTTTGACCGGCTCTCGTGACTGCTCGTTACTGGGCTACTGATATTGAGACTGGGTCAGTTGTTGCCAGAGTAGAGGACGCACATGGGTGAGTAGTGCAGGTTTTTAGTGAAAATGTATGATAGTTTAGACACTTTTGTAATGGTGATAGAATGATTTTTAACTGTTTTTGATTTGTATTGGTCATGTGTGATTCGGAGCTGCTATCAACAAACTGGCCAACCTAACAGAGTCTACCATCGCCTCTGGCCAACCTCTTTCTGCTTTTGTGTTACTTTTCTTCTAACTGCAAATGCTGCAACGTGATAGTCTGAGGAGTTTTTGAAACAATAAGACTTTTTTTTGCTTTACACCTTTACGGTATAGGTATGGGATACTAGACAACGCTCTTGCTGTAATACTTTTGAAATCCTTGAAGAATACATATCAGATATGACTACTGCAGATGATTCAATGAGATTGATAGCAACAAGGTATGGACCACAGACATCTCTTCTTGTTAAATGTAGGCCTACATGATTTGCATTTATGATCCATAAATTTCTTGGACAAATATACATTGAATTCTATAGTAGGAATGTCTTATAAAATATTATGCATATTGGAAACCGTAAGTGTCTGGTAGTGCAATTTATGATACTGGTTCATAACTTTGTATTTTCGGATTTTGCGTTTTTTCAGTAGAGATGGAACTCTACCTGTCTGCAATCTACAATCAAACAAGGTTCATATCTTTACTATGTTTCTGCTACATTGTGTATACCATATCATTTGCCACTCTTAGAATTGTCTTTATCTTAAAATAACCGCAGTTGCAACTTGCAATCTGAGTCAGAGTTTTCGGAGGACGAACTTCTTTCCGTTGTCATTAAGAAGGTATCTTTGTTCTGATCTGTTTTGATACGTCAATGTAGCATACACAGGATTATGAACAATCAGCACAGACCAGGATCCAACCTTTCCTCTTTGTGCAGAATGGGCAAAAAGTGGTCTGTGAAACACAGACTGGCAATTTACTTTTGTATTCATGGGATTATTTCGAAGACTGCAGGTATGGTCAACCATTTTTTTCCAAAAGAAGAAGACTGCATCTACAGGTATGTTGCAACATGATTGTTCAAATTCCGCGGAAAAAAAAAAATATATATATATAAGTTCTCTTGTAAAACATAAAAGTGAACTGCATATTTTTATTTTTCAGCGACCTCTTTGTTGAACTGAGTCCTGACTCTGTAGATGCATTGTTAAAGGTGAGTTTTTATATCAGTATTCACTCGTCCAAGCACTTTTCATTTCATCATCACATCATCTTTTATTGTTTTGATTTTTTATGCCAGCTTGATGAAGATAGATTAATTACTGCTTCTGAAAATGGAATCATTAGGTGATTGGTGAGATAAGGCTTTTTTTCCTTCTCTTAACTTGGTTTTCAAAAATGAAGGCAATCGAAATATCTTTTAAAAAGCTGACATTGTACTTTAGTTTTATCGTTGCCTGTAAGCAGCTTAGTCAGCATAGTGCCTAAAAAAGTTATTCAGCGGCTCAGCCAATTGGAGAGCATTCCGAATATTACTGTGGAAAGCCTTGGTAAAATTATGCTATCTTTACTATCCATTAAAACTATATTGTTATTATGTGGCAACTCATACATTTTTAGTTATTATAATAGAAGTGCATTTTCTAGGGTAAAAAAGTATTTTTCGTCTTCATGTCTAAGTGACTAGCTGTTAATGTCTTTTAAGAGAGACCACAAGTTTGGATTTTCCAATAAACGCGAATAGTTTCAATTGGTAGTTCACCAAGGCAAATATCAAAAAAGTTTCAGCACAATTTTCTTGTTTGCCTAATATATGGTGTTGTTATTTTTTGATTTGCAGCATTCCTCATGATCAAAAGTATCTTGGGTGTATCTCGCATGATAATTTGTTGAAGGTACGTATCTCTGTATATCTTTGCCACAAAATAAATGAATATTAAATTCCTTAATTTTGGTGACAAACTGTATGTTGATGTTGGAAAATCATCATGAAATCCTAATTTCCCTTCATTTCAATCACATATCATCTGAGTTGTTTGGTGTCTCGTTTATGTAGCTATGGAATATGAATGAAATACTGCCTGGTAATGCTACAACACAAGCTAGTGAGAAAGACAGTGACTATGATGCCATGGATTTGGACGCCAACCATACAAGAAAACACCAAGGTACTATTTTTTAGCTTCTCAACTAGGTTGTTTTAATTTTTTTGTAGAGTATTTTTGTAGTTTGTGGTTGTTCTAACAAGCTCTTACCATGGTAGTATTTCAATAATAAAGTTAAAATCAGCTAATAGAAATAACGGTTTCTCATAATACTTTTCAAACATACTTGCAGGCAACGCCAAAAAGAGAAGATCCAGGATTAGATAATTCATAGAACTTCTACGCTGATCTTTAGTCTCAACCAGCACTCTGACTGTACAACAGCGGTAATCCACGTACAATGTTTTTGCATCCTTTTGCGACCTCATATAATTAATTATGTACTATCTACTCCCGTTTTATCCCATCGTATATTTCAAAAATTCCATTCATTTCAGTTTCAGGATCATGTTTTAAATAGATTGAATAGCATTATCATATAAAGCTAAATCTTAGTCCAACTGTAATACACACTCTGTCGATGATTGATACTGAAATCATCAAGTCTTACACTACAGTAAAGATTATGAATTCTAGTGTACAATTCACTTAGTGGGTCTGAGTACGTGGGACCAAACTAATCCAGAATAGTGGTTGGATGACCTATCCTACAACCTCAGCTTACACCCATCTAACAAAACCTACATCTAGAACACATTAACACACCATTGGGATCACCATTTCTCAGTTTCCTGCTTGTGATTTTCTAGTCAACAATTCCTTTTACCTAAACCCAACATGCTGTCGTTTCATGTGCTGGCTCTGCATCCTGAAAACCATGAATGGAGAAGTTTCAGTTTCAGCAGCCTCAACTTTCATGAAACTACATTACTGCTAGAAATTTCGCTCCGGAACTTGTCATCTGCTGAGTTCTTGCCCACCAGCTTGTCGTCGTCATCTTTATCCGAAACGGATGTTCGTTTAATGAACTCCAAGCAATCAGCAATGGCTTCAGAATAGAACGAGTTAGACCGTCCAAAAGACCTCATCCTACACTCATGACTCCTCGGCATGATCAAATCAGACACCAAAAGCCCATTCATACTCCTACTACTCCCCATCTCTGACACCTTCCCTATCCTCCTATCTCCACGGCTTCCATGGCCATAAACTCCTCTTTTCACAAACTTCATCGCTCTGCAGTACGTGTACTTCCACTTGTTCACCACCTTACACAAGAACATAAACCTTGTGCGAAATGCATGGATAGAGAATCTCCTAAAGTATCTCAGCTTGAACCCTCTGCAGCTTGACCCTCCTGTAGCTCTGCTGCCCACCTTCGCGTAACTGCTGCTGGTCTGTGACATTGACATGATGGGGTGTTAAGGATTATTTTTTTGGTCGTGTAGATGTGAAGAGGGTATTTATAGAGAAAGGGTGGGATGAGATGATGGTGTGGGAAGAGGGCACCTGTAAATTTTGGTGAGAAAAAGATTGTAGAAGTTGGGAGGTGAATCCATGGAGGAAACAGAATGAGGGTTTTTATAGGATTTTTTCGTTGCGACTTATCAACTAAACTCTGGTTATGGTGGTGTCATTATATATACTTTTGATGATATATTAATTAAACGCGCTGGTGATATTAGTCAAATTCGAGTCACTTTTGTTGGTGTGTTTTGCAAATTATAAATTGATTAGAGTTAACCAATTTACATTATTCATTCCCTTAGTAACATAAATGGGAAGCATCGATTATCAGTACTTACTGGTTGACGAAGCATATATTTTGTTTTAATATTTTGAATTCAAAATGACGATGCTTACAAATAAATAAGAAATTACCCACTTTAATCTTTTCATATAGTAATGTTTGGTCATCACAAGGCTCACTTAACCACATGTTTCAGGCTTAGATCCATAGCTTTACTCTCACAATCACAATCTGATTCCCTATGAGTCATGATTGAAGAAGGGTGGACAAACAAAATTGCACTAGAGACAGTAACCAATATTCCAGCATCTTTTTTAAGAATTGGGAGACCAGAAAAGATACACATCCCTTAAAAAAATACAAGCAAAACAAGAAATTCTAATAACAGGTAGGGTTTGTAGGGTCTTTATGCTTCTCTCAATTTTCAAAAACACAGCTAGATAAATTAAATTAATCAACCTAACTAAAGCTACTTTACTAATTAGTCCAAACACACTAATTGCTTAACAGTCACTTTTGAAAGTTACTACTAAAGCCACATTTTTGTGTTGTAATAATTTCTCGTTTAACATGATTAGGGGACCCATCTTTAGTGCAATGGTCTAACAAAGTTGACTCTATGGTTTGTTTGGTGTCACATTTTTCCAACACTGAATGCTCTTTTTTTTGTCATTGAGTTGGAGTTGGTAGAGAGTAGCTAGCTATTGCTGCTGATGCTCAGCTTTTTCATTGTGTGCTTGATGTTGTCTTCCATTGCAAACATGTTAACGTTGTTGCTTTGTTGAAGATTGGAGCATTGAGATAGTCATTGGAAATTGCCCTTTGTCTTCATCACCAATTAATACTTTTCAGATGGTACAAAGTTAGATACACTTCGCCACTAACAATATATATACAAAAATTTAAAAGAAAATGATACAAAAAAGAAAAACAACCAACTAAAATCTCACAAAAATTCAATTGAAAATGCCTTACCGATTGTTTTTTTTACATGGGGGAACAAAAGCATTGAGCGATCCTAGGCAAGAATGAGAATGGGGAATCAAAATGTCAGATTTCGGTTTTCATAACACCATTGACTTTCTATTATTGGAAATGGAATCAAATGTTTCTTAACTTTAATTTCTCTCTACATTGTACTCTACCTGTTTCAACTAGTTCTAGCCTTTAGCTATAGGCATTTATCTTGAAGCTTGGGAATTTGGATTTTGAAACAGTGAACTGAGAACATATTGGTTGAGGACTTCACTACACCAAAATGACACTATAGCGACAAAAATTTTCATGTTACGCGACCCTTTGTCGCATTAGTAATACGTAACACACTTTTTGTGTTGCGTCCAACTCTGTCACGCCG
>JAWWMW010000872.1:136435-150857 GCA_035048345.1 Echeveria elegans
GAAGTTCACAATGTTATTGGTACCGGATATAGGGAAATCGGTTACTGGTCTAATTACTTGGGATTTTCTGTTGTTCCTCCTTAATTTTTCCAGTTTGACTCAGAAATTATATGGTATGATATGGCCTGGGTAAACAAAGGAGAAGCCTCGTGGTTGGGTTTTTCCCGACAATGGAAAAGAACTGATAATTGGGGTGCCACGGCGGGTAAGCTTTCGTGAATTCATTTCAGAAATTGAAGACACAGAGTTGTTCAGGGATATTGTGTAGATGTTTTTACTGCAGCCTTAAAAGTTGATGCCCTATCCTGTGCCATACAAGTTTATACCATTTGGCGAGGGTAAAAATAATCCGAGTCATACTGACCTTGTGAGCCCGATTGCATCGGGAGTAAGTTCTACTCCTCCCCAGCTATTCTTTTTATATAACATTTGGCAGCCTGTACGATAAATTCTTATTTACAGGTATACGGTGCTGCCATCGGTGACATTGCGATTACCACCAACCGAACAAGGATGGTGGATTTCACGCAGCCATATATTGAGTCTGGGTTGGTTGTGGTGGCACCAGTTAGGCAGTATAGCTCTCATACATGGTCTTTCCTCCAGCCGTTCACTTTACAAATGTGGGGTGTTAGCATAATTTTCTATCTAGTAGTCGGCGCAGTTGTTTGGATTTTGGAGCACAGGGTCAATAATGAGTTCCGGGGTCCTCCTATAGAACAATATGTGACAACTTTATGGTGCGTGCATAAAAGCAAGGATTCCTTTCGCATTCTTTTGTACTTATATGTCTGATTTTAACATTTCGACTTTTGTTTTAGGTTTAGCTTCTCAACAATGTTTTTCGCACAAAGTAAGTGAATATTGCTTGAACTTTCTAAAGGATACAATTTGATACATTTTCACTAACCCTGCTGCGAAACTTTATGCAGGAGAACGTGTTGTAAGTTCCATGTCCCGAGTTGTTCTCATCATATGGATTTTTGTTGATCTTATAGTCAACAATTTCTTTTACCTGAACCTCAAACACTGTCGTTTCATATGCAGGCTCTGCGTCCTGAAACCATGAAAGGAGTTTCAGTTTCAGCAGCCTCCCTCGGCTTGTCATCTTCATCTTTATCCGAAACGGAGGTTCTTTTAATGAACTCCAAGCAATCAGCAATGGCTTCAGAATAGAACGAGTTAGACCGCCCAAAAGACCTCATCCTACACTCATGGCTTCTCGGCATGATCAAATCAGACACCAACAGCCCATTCATACTCCTACTACTACTCATCTCAGATACCTTCCCTATCTTCCTATCTCCACCGTTTCTATGACCATGAACTCCTCTTTTCACAAACTTCATCGCTCTGCAGTACGTGTACTTCCACTTATTCACTACCTTACACAATAACATAAACCTCGTACGAAATGCATGGATAGAGAATCTCCTAAAGTATCTTAGCTTGAACCCTCTGCAGCTTGAGCTTGACCCTCCTGTCGCTCTGCTGCTCATCTTTGAGTAACTGATGCCGGTATGTGACACTGACATGCTGTTGTATTTCAGATTTTATGGGCTGTGGAGATATTGAGGGGTTATTTATAGAAAGAAGGGTGGGATGAGATGATGGTGTGGGAGGAGGGCACCTGGAAATTTTGGTGAGAAAAAGTTGTTGTTGGAACTTGGAAAGTGAATGGACTGGGAGGAAACAGAGTAGGGGTTGTGTAGGAATTTTTAGTTGTGACTTTTCATAATGTTAATTAAACGCTTTAATGAATCTTAGTCTAGTTCCAGACACTTTCATTGCTAATGGTGTGTTTACATGTAGAAAAAAATTGGCTAGTAAACACATTATTGTTGACAGGGAAGGAATATAAATACTCTATAAAAGTTGAGCTTTCGGATATAAATGAGTAAATAGGTCATTAATCAAAGCTAACTTAGTTACCCTTAATGTGGATAGAAAAGGGTTCAAGAGAAATATATAAGTATTTACAAAGCATTAATATATAATCTCCATCGTCTAATTTAAATCCATTTTGAGCTTTTTTATATACCAATGTTTGGCATCACAAGGCTCCCTTAATCACATGTTTCAGGCTTAGATTAGATCCATATCTCTACTCTTAACAATCACAGTCTAATTCTATATGAAATTATACATCATGATTGAAGAGAACGTACCTACAAAATTGCACTAGAGACGGTAACCAAAATTCCAACATCTTTTTAAGAATTGGGAGACCAGAAAAGATCCGCATCCCTAAAAAAATACAAGCAAAACAAAGAAATTCTAATAGCAGGTAGGGTTTGCAGGGTCATTATGCTTCACTCACCTCCCTATATATTAAATTATTAACCTAAAGCTACTTTACTAATTAGTCCAAGTACACTAGTTGCTTAACAATCACTTTTAAAAGTTACTAACTTAACCTACATTTTTGTGTTGCAATAATTTCTTGTTAAACATGATTAGGGTACCAGCTTTAGTGCTAAGGTCTAACAAAGTTTACTCTATGGTTTGGTGTCGTATTTTTCCAACAGTGAATGAACTTTTCTTTTGTCATTGTGTTAGAGATACATAGTAGAAAGTCGCTAGCCATTGCTGCTCAGCTTTCTTTTGTGTGCTTGATGTTGTCTCCAGTTGTAACATGTTATCGTTGTGCTTTGTTGAAGATTAGAGCATTGAGATAGATATTGGAGCTTGACCTTTGGGTGATTAGGTTTCAAAGTTTGGTAGGGATTTGATTCATTTCACACTTTTAATGATAAATAAAATGGTGATAGCTGATAAATTGATTGTTATTAAGTTGGTACCGACAGATTCCTTAGGATGCTCAAGTTCAGATTTTTTTTGCGTTAAAAAAAATCTAAATGAAGTAGTAGGTTCCAATCAAACGCACATGTGTTTATAAGTGTATTAAATGATATGCATTAACTTTCATTCAATATGATATATGATTACTTCATTTGTATTGTATTTCGAGGATGTCACGTTTTATAACCTTTTTTAATTAGTTTTTAATTGACACTTGAGAATCATACTCATATCATACTCGTTTGTAATAATCACGATCCAACCTTTTTTGATTAGTTTTTAATATAATTGATGGCCCCAACCAGCTTACAAAAGAAAAAAAAAGAAAAAAGAAAACTAAAAACAACCAACTTTTTATTATAGAAAAAAACAACCAACTTAAATCTCTCAAAACTTCAGTAAATAAAAAAGGCCTTTCAAGACTAGCATATTTTTTTTACATGGGGAACCAAAGCATTGGGCGATCCAAAGTGAGAATGAGAATAGGGGAATCAAAATGTCAGACTTCGGTTTTCATAAATATACAACACCATTGACTTTTTATTATTGGGAATTGAATAAAAATGTTTTTTTTAATTTTTTTTTTTTATTAACTTTACTGTCACTACATTGTACTCTACCTATTTCAGTTAGGTCTAGGGTTTAGCTATACGCATTTATCTTGAAGCCTGGATTTTGAACTTGAAAGTTGAACAGTGAACTGAGCACAGATTGGTTGAGGTTAGTGAAAATGGGGAATTGTAGTTGAACAAAAGTGAATCCGCGGTTAGATTGCCACGTGTGAAAATGTTATGTGGTTTTTGTCGGCTGATTTCTTTTGACACGCCGTATTTGTTATCGAGATTGAATGATGGCGTGGCGATTTCTAATTTGTTAACGTTTGTGGTCTGACTTTTTGAATATCTACTCGACCGTTGATAATAATGTGTTTGAACTTGTTTAGGTCATCTAAATGCTTTGCGTTCCTCATAGGATACAAATTGATTGATTTATTTTGTCCTATTAAATCTTAAAAATGAACTATGGAAAAATGAACTATTTTCATAGTACATATTATTACATAATACCGTAAAAGCAGAACTCAACAGTTAAACGTGTCCTAACTTTGATAGAACATTCAGATCAAATTTGGAACCATTCAAATAATTTTTTCCTGCTCTTTGTAGTTGTTTTTCTCCTCCATCTTCTGTATCCACATCCTTGCATTGTCACCATGCTTGTTTGTTCCGGCCTTTTCGCATCCTGAAAACCTCATACCATAAATCTCATGACCAGTAGAGCACTGCTTTATAACATGTAGAATGTATCTTGATATATACTCATTCATATGTCTCACTTGGATGACTTGTGGTGGCTCTAATTCTTGTTGCATTCTAAAACTCTCATTCGACAACCCATGATCGGAGGTAGCCAACATTGTATCAGGGACTACCAGGGGTTGTCTGATAGAGCTGCTTGATCCTGATTTGTTGTCCATATCCATCTGTAGGCTCAGCTGATCATGGAAAATCAACATTAAGGACTTACTTGTCCATGCAAACATAATGAATTTATTATGTTACTATGTTAGTATGTTACTTGAAGAACTCGTTGTTCGAGCAGTGCTATACGGTCCATTAGTGTGCCTTTGAAGTGAACTTCCTCGAGTGCGGTGGACATAGGCTTGATCCTGTCATCATGTCTTGCGTCATCCGCGTTCTGATCACCCTTGGCGTTACACTCTTGTTTTTTCAATAGCTTGTGATGGTCTTCTAGTAACTTGAGCTATATGATCCCAAGCATTTGATCACCAAAAATGTTACCCCTTATGAAAAAAAAAATTTAATGACAAAGGAAGAAACATATAAAATTACATATACCAGTTGATCAAGACGATCTAGTCTTGGAACGACGGGCAGCGGTAAAGCCAGTGATTCGCGCTGCTCATTTTCTAGATCCATGAAGTCAGGCTATGCCAGCCAGAGAGAGATCAGAGAGAAATTGAGTTGCTTCAAGTGCTGAAATCTTCGTCGAAAACTGTCTAAAAGAAGTAAAGGATGCACAAGATCCACATTGAATGGACTGACTATCTCACCATACCTCATTGTATTGTAGTCTTATCAAGATGATCACCATTTGCACCCATTATAAAAACCCGGATTTTCTACATGATGTTTATATCATTTGAGCATTTTGTGGTACAGCTTCTGAAAACTAGACGTCCAAAATCATTAAATAAGTCTATCTTCTTATCCTTGAGATTGTCTTCGGAGGTGTTTGGTCACTATTCTAACCTTATCTTCCTCAACTTTCCATTGTCTCTGTTACATTTATGCAGCTCACACTGCTATCTGCCATTCCTGCTCAGAAAGCCAGCTAACAACCAATCCAGTTTCAGCATTTGTAATCATTCTTAAGTGATATAAAAAGTCAGTTCGGAATCTGTTTCGAACTACCAGAAATACAGACAAGCAAATACATATATTTTACACATGCATAAGTACATGTACATCGTCGCAAAAGGTCCTTGCGTCGAATAGTAGTAATACAAACATTACATAGAAGAACCAGGAGAGGAGATGAGCGCGTTGAAGTTTCATTTCAATCTCATCACTCTCACCAGCTATAAAACCATATCACACATCAAATCCAAGGCTCAATCCATTTTAAGGACGAGACATTATTGTCACACAAACTGTTGAGCGTGGACTAAAATGGTGTATAGTCACTTTTTGTCCTGTTCACCCTATTATTCAAACCATTAGCAAGCTTACTCGTTTATTTATGGTGGCAGTTTCTGTGTGTCTGCCACTTATTGCGCACAAGAAGGTACGGTAGAGGATTCTTTGTGGGGCTAGACAGCCCCGCTTTCCTGACGACGGAAGCTCCTGACAGAGCGAGCTGGTCCAGGAATCTGATCTTCACGAAGCTTGACGGATGTGTAGACAGCTGCACCTGCAATTGCTCCGAGCGTTGGTGCAATGAAGTAGATCCAGATACTCCTGTAATTCCCGGTTGCGATAGCTGGACCGAGAGTCCTGACTGGGTTCATGGAAGCACCTGTGGATGGCCTGATAGGAAATCGAGTATGAGAGTGTAGTTTTAACCGTAACCTACTAATGTCAAACATAGTGTTAGGATATCTTTAACAAATCATGTTGTCAATTTCCTGTTTTATTGTTAGCATCTTTATTTGTTGATCAAGTATTTCTTCATAACATTTAATTATGATTTTGTACAAAAAACGAACTTTTTTGTTAAAGTCAGATGAGCAAAAGAAGTGACAGAGACACTGACCCAGCCACTAGAATGTTGAGCAGAACAGTTGCTCCCACTGCGATGCCAGCCAATTCCCCCACCTGTGTAAGCGAAGCAGTTTAATCATGTTAAGTCAGATATACGTAGAAAGCAGAAAAAACATAAATGCCAAAAACAAACGAACACTCACCGCACGAGTGTCAGTTGCAACAGCAGTGACAACAAACAATAGATTAAAAGTGATAATAAACTCAAGGGCGAAGGCCTGGCCAGAGCTAACTATAGGTACAGTAACACCACCAGCCAGGAAAGGATGGAAGCAAGCTTTGAGAGCAAATGAAGCGCAGATAGAGGCAGAAACTTGTGCTGCAATGTATGCTGGGACTTGGAGCCAAGGGAAGTGGCGCAGAGCGGCAAAGGCTATAGTGAGTGATGGGTTGAGATGAGCACCTGAAATGTGGCCTATTGATAAGATTATGATCATAACTGCTAGGCCTGCACAAGCTGCATTGCCTATCAGGGTTTCGACTCCATGGTATTTTTCGTTCACAATCGGTCCAGCAGTTGCGCAGAATATCAACATAAAAGTTCCCACAAACTCTGCTCCAAGCTGCAAAGTAGTACGATAAAAAATTTTTCCCAATGAACTCACAATAAAATCAAAACTAAGCATATTTGCATAAAAATCTCGAATAATCTCCAGTTGCATATTCATGAGTACCACCACAATGATGAATGAAAAGCGACATGGTGAACTAATCGCTAAGGGCTGAAAGCGTGATGAGGGGGGGCATATGAAATAAAATACAAATGGTAAAACAGGAGCAGAAGCTCAAAGGGACAACGAAAGAAGAATCTGAAAATAAACAAACTACACAATATGTGGATGAAGAGAAACAAACAAGAACAACACAACTGAATGATTATCACTTTGTTTTTAAATCTAGCATACGTGTTTACTGATCTATTATACACCATTATTCCATATGTGACGACATACTACATTACTTTATCCGTGAACCCTGCCGTCAAAGTAATCACTACCCTCCAATTTCCACATTACATATTTTCTGCTGACAAGATGCATAAATGAATTCTCTGCATTTACTCAACACCTGACGTTTTCTCAAAACAGCGATATTTTCCCTGTTTCTGAATTCTGATTCCACGCCTAATTTCATAACTAATTAAGATAATCCAGCAGAAAGGAACTTATTCCTAGAAAACAATTTCTACCTAAGCCGCAACATGCTGTCAATGAGAAACTAAACGCACGGTAAGATATTCCTTCCAATCAGTTTACTCCTATCAAAAATCTCAATCCAGCTTTTTAAGAAACAGAAATAAATCTTGTCTAGCCCTGACTTGTGATATCTAAATGATGAATTTGGTTAATACTACTAATAACCATGACCTCATTTCAAGACATAATAAATAAACTGTACACGCAACCAGGAAACCATTCAAAATAAAAAAATGTATCTAACCTTGCGAGTGAGCGAAACATCTGGAACTGGGAAATCCGCAAAGCACGAGGGATTAGTACCCCATGTGGTCATCCCAACAGGCAAGCATTTACCAGCACAGTGTGGCATTGACTTCCTATCGTAGCTAAGCGAGTCTACTCGAGCAGCGTCCGAGAACAGCGGCGCTGGCGTCCCTGGCGTTGCTGGCGCTGATGCTGCATTCGGCCATCGAGGAGTCTCCGCCATTTCTCAATACACAAATACTAACTTCCTTTTTTTTTTTTTTGAAAATAAATTTGGTAGGCTTGAAAATCGGTGAGCCGTAAATTACATGATTTTTGGATTTCTATAAAATTCCGGCTACTCGAGCATCAAATGCGAAACCAGCGGATCGATCAGCTGGAGATCGATCGAGCTAATGAAAATAAAAATTTTAAAATAATTTTTTTGGGGGTGGAAATTCCAAATGGGGCTTCGGAGATACTTACATGCTGATCAGGCTTTTATAAAGCTGCGACTACGGAATCGGAGAAATAGCAAAAGCCAGATCGACCACTACAACGACTCCAACAGAGTACCGACTAAATTTCCGGAAACTTTTTTGAATTTTTTTTTCTTCGTAGAGAATCGGAGATGGAAATTGAAAGTGAGGGAAGGGTTTACATAGTCGGAGAGGTTTTTATAAAGCTTCGGTTAAGGAGCGGAGAGGAGCGAGCGATCCAGCTTAGGGCGGACTCAGTTTCCGATCAGTGGCTCGATGACGAAATTGGAGTGGAGGCCGTGGTTTTAGTGCGGAGAAGGAAACGGAGAGAAGATGATCGGAGACTGGAGCGAGAACGACGTCGAAGAGATGAAGTTGAGAATTTGAAATTGGGAGTGGAGAGAAGAAGCGAAGGAGATGGTTTTTTTTATATACCCGTTTCAGTTTTGGATCCGATACAGGTCGGATTGACCCGAACCGAATTAGTAGTCAACGCATTGGGTTATGCTGATGTGACTTTATGGTTGACGGATTTACATGACAAACGAATCCGGAACGTTGATTTGGAAATGTTGACATGATCTGGCACGTACATGTGACGGTGAATAATAATGTTAATATTGTAATGCAAATAATTCAGATGGCGTGGTACTGGAGCAGATGTTATGTGTATCTATTTAAGCGAGGATTATTAATTTTTTGTTTGTTTGATTTATTCGATAAAAAATGATGCTTGTGGGCGGTAAAGAGTATAAGTTAGTAATTAAGTGTTGCGACCTTGTTTAATCAATATTTAATCAGTTGTGTTTATTGAAAATTGGCTTAGCACATCCCAATAATGTTGGTCAGGAATGGAAAATTGGCTTAGCACATCTCAATATTGACTTCCAAGATGGCACAACAAATATTTAATTTGATCAACTGGTTGGCATGGAGGAGTGATGAAGTAGTGGGGGAAATAAACACGCAAATTCAAGAGATTTTCACATGTTAAGGTAGTGTGTTTAAATTCGTGTATAAATGTAACCATCCATCAAAACAATGTTATCTAGTATTAAATAAAAAATAATAATAGTGGGCTATTAGCTGAAATAGCTCTTGTTAATATAGATTCAACAAAGACGAAGTCAATACTAGTTGGATCCTAAATATTGACACTGATTCAGAACAATGAACAAAATGACATTATTTAAGTATATATAAAACCCTAATTATGTAATTTTGTATCAGACAGTTACGTTAAAAGACATCATTTCACAGTTTTGCAATGTAGAACTAGCTTGCATCACTTAGGCTTTGGGATTTTAGGGTTAGGGATCGATCTTGTGAAAAGCCACGTGTAGATTCTGTAACTAAAGGCACAAGGTGCTTTATCATCCATCACATATATCGACACAATTGGTTTCATGAACTTCAGGGTAGCAAATTGGAATCTTGTGTTTTGCAATATAGCATGAGAAAGTTTATGTCGTAATTTGAGACCACTTATGAGCTAGCTATTTGCATATTAGATAGCTAGAGAAATGACAGGTGGTTATGTGATTTAAATTCTAAGGTTGCCTCATCTTGTATCGTAGTCAATTTGTTATATGTTCACTCAGATTGGAATCAATAACATTGACAAACATATAGGTGTTTACTGGTGACAGCCCCAGCTAGAGATTTGGCAGATGCCAAATGTGTGACTATACAAGCGTACATGTCTCTGTTGCTTATTTGAAAAGAAACCCTAATGGTATCTGCAAATAATCAAAATATCAATTTCAGTAAATCTGTATATTTTTAATGCTAATTTGGAGTTTGGAATTATTCCGTAGGATTTAGCGTTGATGAATATACAGTACAAAATATGGATTTAATTTTCTTGGATCCAACATTGTCATTATTTTCTGATGATAAAACGATTCATCAGTTGTCAGGTTCTGAGAATTGAAAGGTCTTCACAGACATACCCTTCATTTTTTATACGTGGCAAAATCCAGAACTGGGTTCCTGCATATGCCCAGTTCTGTACATATTTTAAAGTTGTTGATTTCAGAGAAAATTGTATTTTAGTGTTTATATGTTTTCAAAATAGTACTTAGGAAGTAGCTAAAAAGAAGAAATATACGTACACATAAAATTTACCTACTCTCTTCTTATAAGTTTTTACGTAGCTGTTTATTAATTGCATAAAATGGGGACTTCATTTGTCTTAGAGAAATTTATTGATTGGTCTTCACAATAGTTTTTTCTGAAAAAAATACTTGTATATTCAACATGCATTCGTTTGTTTTATCGCTACTTGTTTTATTTTAAGTCAATTTGATAAGTTATTAGTTTGAATGCCATTATCCTATAAGATGCTACCGGTGGTCGGTGATGCCTTGTTCTTAGCAAAATGATGCAATTTGTTTCCTTCGACCGAACCTGTAAATATCTTAATGTTAGCATCATTTGTTTAGGTTGGATTCAAATTTAAAATTTAACGCATAAATTAGCAATTACAGTATATCAATAAAAAAAATATACATAAAAAACGACGAGGAGGAAACTTCAAATGTAATAATCTTATTCTCCATTAGAAAGAGAAGAAAGTAGTAATATGATTGAGCATATAATTAATATATGACGCAGAAAACTATTGTAAACAACAAACAGATCTCATTAAATTTTGGTGCATATGATTAGTATCATCGTCTTTTCGTTCATTATGGTTCTTCGGTGCAACACTTTTGAATACACTTATTGTCCGTGGCTTGGTATGTTTTGAGCTTTTGGTAGGCACAAAGGGGGTGTTTGAATTCGGATCAAATTCAATTATATAGTGTTCAGTTCAAGATTTAAAAGTATGGAAGTGTTTAAGTTCTGATATTAGGATTCAAATATAGGGAAATTGTATACTATTGTCATTCCATAGTCACATGAGTATATATACCGGTAAAAATAAACATTTTTATATACATAAAAAAAGCTTAGGATTAGCCTGAAACCCTCTAGTTCAACATCAAATTAAAGCTGCCTTTTTTTGGCGTCACAAAGACAAAACTGTTCTCCACAAAAGTAAAAAAGATAGCAAACACGATCAAAGTGCTAAGGTGATAAATGTTACTGAACTTGTCAGCCATTTATTACTGTTATAGGTGTCATGTTTTGACCTCATGATTTGATCATAGGATAAACGGCAAAGCATACAATTGGATGCGAAAATAAGTTGGTTACTAAAATTGAAGTTGAACCCGAAACTTCATTGAGCCCTCTTCCACTTCTTACTTTGGTTTAGAGCATTATTACACAATTACTGTATATCTTTGATTAATCCTCCACCATGCATAAAAATCACATGAGGATCGGATTATGGTGTGGTGGGACACAGATATATAATAATGTCATGCCAAATAGCTCTTTTCATATTTGAGCATTATTTATTGGAGTATATTATTTCTGGAACTTGGAAAGGTAATGGTAATCAAACCCTAAACAGTTCTCATGCAAATATGATAGTATGAACCACTCAAACGACCAAATGATTTGATCTACTTAATTCTTTTTAGATTACGCAATTGCATTAAATCAAAATTTGAAAGTTCGAGTGAGATTTAAAACTACGAGTCTGAAAAAAACAACATTTTTTATGGCGTTGTAATGACGTTATTTAGTAGCAGTAACACAACTTATAGCCGAGTGGATAAGTGTTAATTGGAGCTAGGATGAGGTCGATTCCCTCTTCTTGCAAGTGTTTGATGGAGATTATGCACCAGATCTTAATTTGATTTATTAAGTTATTTTTGTGCTACATGTACCTATGCTATCAAAAAAAAAAAAAAAAACTTTATAAAAAATAGAGTATAAAGCAACGTCATTGAGAACGTATTTAACTTTACCATAATTGATGAAATATTTTGTCGCTAAGCACACTATGGCCGGTTCATGTCGACTGAAGTTTGAGATGCACATGGAAAGCACCTCATCAAATACGACTGAAGTTTGAGATGCACACTATGGCCGGTTCATGTCGACTGAAGTTTGAGATGCACATGAATGCTAGTTGCTAGCCACTTGAAAAATGAACTTGTGTATCCACTAATGGTACATTGAATTCGATTATAAAATGACAACCAAAAGTCCTAATCATTCTCATTCATAACCTCCTTTGCTCTCGCTCAGCACACATGTAAAGGAATCTTTTTCTTGCGACAATCAAAATCTCAGGATATCCAAATAAGCATGGAAGAGCCATGTTGTCTTTAAGATCCTCCAAAAACAATCCATTCTTTTTTCTTCTTTTTTTGATGGAAAAGTTGAATTACATCATTATCATTCTCCATTGGAAGGTGCATATTTGTGATACTGCAACTTACTACATTCATTGCTGATAACAGATATGTGCAAAAATGCATACATATACATTAGACCAAAGGTCTAGCTGTATGTTGTTTACTTTATTTATTAAGTACTTGAAATTGCATGTGGCCAAGTAGCAAGTAAATATAGTAAATATAGCAAGTAAATATAGTAATGCTCAAAGCAGGCAGTTTGAGTAATAAAAAAAAGTGGGCAGTTTGACCTTTCCTATTTCAAAAATTCGTGATCTGAATCTTGATTTTTTTTCTCCTTTTCCACTCTTTCTCAGGAAAGAGAACTCTGGTATGTATTGAGCTTTTAGTAGGCACAAAAGCAATGTTTGGATTCGTATCGAACTCAGTTAGAGCCCACATGAGTCCGATAATTGAAAATTTAGAAGTTTAAATTCGGATATTTTAAAATCATATATATCATCGCTCTTAGTGATACGAATCAAAGCAGCCCTTTGTGGTCACAAAGACAAAACTGTTTGTGTTCTCCACAAAAGCAAAAGGTGAAGACTGATCAAGGGATTAACAAGTTACAAATATGATTGAAGTGCTAATTGTGATATATTATTGTGCAGTAGGAGATGATATTGTCAGCCATACATGTAACCAGTCGACATTGTTGTAGGTGAGTCACATTTTGACCAACTGATCATTTGATAGTAGAAGCGCCAAACCCAAAAAATTGATGCCAAAAACAAGTCCTCTTCTAACTTTGGTTTAGAGCATTATTAATTATCCTATATCTTTAATCCTCCACCATGCACAGGAATCACATGAGCGAGATGGTGGGACACTGATCAATAATAACGTCATGCCAGATGGCTCTTTTGATATGTTTGAACAAATTCTATTACATTTTACTTTTGAAACTTGGAAAGGTAATGGTAATCAAACCCTAAACAGTTCTCGTGCAAATATAATAGTATGAACCACTTAAACGACCGAATGATTTGATCTACTTCTTTTTTAAGATTACGCATTTGCATTGAATTTTTTTTGAAAGTTAGAGTGAGACTAAACACTACAACCCCGAAAAAATGCAACATGTAAGAGGTGTTGTCATGACATTATTTAGGAGTATAAAACAACGTCATCCTGAACACACATATATGTAGAGCTTCTACCTTACGAATAATATCATACTCGAAGAAATATTTTGTTGCTAATTTTTATTGAAGAAATGTTTCAAATTTTGGCTCATTGTAGGTTCTTGTTGATTGAAGTTGGAGATAATGCAAAGAAAGCACCTTGTCATAGACCTTGTCATGGGGCTACTATTGGTTTGGATGCTCTGAATCATCTATAATTAACGAAGGTATATGATTGACCTTCATCGCTAGAGAAACATACCGTGTCAAGTAAACCCTAAACATACCTTGCACTCCTTTCCAGATAGTACGATTAGTAGGGATGCACAAGGATCAACTGAGACCGTCGAATCGATTTGAGGGTCGGTCCGCGATCTTTTGCCTTATGTGGTTTTCGGGTCGGTCCGGTCCAAATCCAACGGTAAGCGATCCGGACCGACTAAATTTTTAATTTTTTTTTGAAAAACTAAAAATTTAAAACACACCTAAGACGCCGCGGCAAGTGGAGAGAGTTGGGAACCATTTGTGAAAAGTGAAGAAGTCTTTGTATACAGACCACATATGGTCTGCTTTTGCGTGACTTACTTTCGCTTTTACTCTGCCTCGCCATTTCGCTTCTGGACTCATCCTTTCGTCACTTTCATCAAGTTTGAACTCATCTCAAATTTAACATATGGAAACTGAAAAGCTCAAGAATATCTAATCACCATTAATAGCAAACCAGGTATAAATTTATACATCAAATTTGAACAAATATCGGAATGTGCATGTAACGACCCGATCGGCCTGGCCGATCCGAGCCGTTATAAGCCTAGCTGTCCAGCGTCACATGTCACCAACATCCTCTAGGTTACCACAACCTAGGAACTTTCCACGAAAAACCATGCCATATTGGTGACATATGGGCTGGTAGCTGACGTGTGGTAAATGGTAGTACATCGCAAGTCAAAAGAAATTTATAAAAACTAGGGGTGACCTAGTGTCGAACCCAAGGGAACGGGAATTAGTTTTCGC
>JAWWMW010000872.1:165268-175743 GCA_035048345.1 Echeveria elegans
AGTGAGTAGAGCGGCGGTGGATCAAGAGGAGTGGTTATTCCATCGCCGCCGTGGATAAAGATTCAACCTTTATTCTCGCGATGGATGGACATGGATTATGCGGTTTGGGAAGTTTTCTTTTTGTTTTCATCTTCATCAATTGTATTTAAGATGACAATAAAAAAAAACCTAACTGGCTAACTATATTCATAATCTCAATTTGCTATATAAAAATCATTTTATTTTATAATTTATGGTTTTGAAGTTAGAGCGAATCGAATAATCAGGACTGTGTCAGTGAAGTAAAGTCGAAGACATCGACATATCTGGAAATTATCTTTTGTCTCATAATAATTTTTTATAATGAAAATAGGTACAACTAGATGGTCAGATTTATACTCATTTATAATTATCAAAATGAGTAACAAGAATGAAATATTTTATAATATTTTATCTATTTTTTGAATTTTACTTGCTACTGAATATTACTTTATGAGTTTGGGTGGTTGAGAAGTTTATTGAAGTTTTGAAAACATGTAAGTATTTAGGATTGATTTTAATAAAATTTTAATTACTATATGTGCAAAGGGCTTGAATCAGGGCTATTGGAAGACGAAGGAATTTAAACACTATAAATCATGCTTTCCCAAATTAGGATATTTCACTGATAAAATGTTCAGCTTATCTTTAAAAAAAACTTGTAATTAATCTTTTACAATGCTCAAAGATCCACTCCACAACACCTTATTTCTCTACAAAGCTACATTTCCAATTTTCCATCACTTACCCTCCTCTTGGTCAAACCCAAGTTGACTTTGACTTTATCCTGTAATCAGTAATCCCCATCTCACAGTCCAATCCTTTCAAAACTCATCCTTCAATTGAGATGACGCATCAAAAGAGTTCAAATCCTCTGTCCTAACAGCCAATGGAATCCTCACAATGTTCTTCCCACTGACCCATTTCAAACTCCCAAACATGAACCCTGTGTTCATCTTATGCACTGAAGTCGCCATGACCTTAAAAGACAACCTTTGTCCAAATGACTTGAACATCAAGGTACTAGGCTTCACTCTAATCTTGATACCCGCCGGAGCTTCGATGATGGCTGTGTACTTTGATATTGAGGATCTAACATTTGTGATAGTTCTAGTTACGGTTGTGGTGTTTGATAGATGTGGAATTGTTATGGATGGTTGGTTAAGGTTTAGGATGGATGGTTTCTTGCTTGGGCAGTTTGTCTGGTGGCCAGTCAAGTGAGAAATGGCCGAGTTTGTGTAACTTACTGAGCAAAGGTAATGGATGTAATCGGATTCGTCCATGTCGTAGATTAGTCCTGGATTGGTCGCACCGTTGGGATTGATGATTCCACCTCCGAAATCAAATGGATCAGCGAGCTTTTTCGGTGAGGCATCCGCAAAGATAGGAAATCCTGACGGATCGGTTATACTAGCTGGAACAATATAAAAGTATTAGTTTCGACGAGGATATGAAATGCAGTTCGCCGGAGAATTCAAGTGGAATATGTTGAACTGTACCTGATGTGATGATTGCGGATTTTATGGCTGCAGGGGACCATGATGGGTGCAAGGCCTTAATTAGAGCGACAATGCCAGCGACATGGGGAGTAGCCATTGATGTTCCGGAGATCATTGCGTAGCCTTTGTCGCCGGTAGGGTACGACGGGGTTATTGCGGCTAAAATCGACACACCCGGTGCTGCTACATCTGGCTGCAATGATCACATATACCCAAAAGCTTATACCATTCAAAACTATAGACAAATGAATAGTTATTGAATGTGCTACTTGTATGTAACAATGTACCTTGAGAACTGCAGGTTCTATGGAATTAGGACCTCTAGCTGAGAAATAGGCCACTCGGGCGGTCACTGGTTTTCCAACGACGGTCCGTGAAGTGCTAAATTTCACCACAGGGGAGTTAGCCGTCCGGATGTAGAAGAGCATTTGTGTCCCAACTTCGTAATCAACTTCAATGCAGGGGAAGTCATCGGTGCAAGAAGCCAGAGTTCCAATTTTATTCTTGGCAACGATGACGCCTAGGCCGCCCGCCTGACTAACGGAAAGCGCAGCCCTGGCAGCTGCACCCCTTGACACGGAGGAAGTGAAGCAAAGCACAACTTTTCCGCTAGCCAGAGTTTCATTTACACGAAGATCTTCGCATAAACTGCGACAAGGTTGCGTCAGACAATAGAAAAATGTAAGATATCGGTAGTTCATCTAACTATACATACAAGCGTACCTATTCGCAGTGGGTTCAAGATCTGTGCCTTCAGGGTAGACAAAGCCCTTGAAATCCACAGACTTACCAACGTAGAGAGCTTCGCCGGAGTATGTTTTATTGTTTCCAAGTGTTATAGGCGTGTGAAACAATCGGTCCACGGTACTAGCCGCTACGGTGAGTATCCAAGGAGCAATGTTCTGAACATTATAAGCGGCCGGTCCAGCATTTCCTCCGGCACAAACCACACTAATCCCCTTAGCCACAGCATGATACGAACCCGTCGCAATGCCGTCACGCTCATCCACTTCAGCAAACACAGGAATCGATCCACCAATCGACAATGACAGAACATCAACTCCATCGTGAATCGCTTCATCAAAGGCCTTAAGCATATCCGCAGATGCGCATTGTCCGCCGCCTACATTCCAACAAACCTTATAAATAGCTAGCCTTGCTCGAGGTGCACCGCCTCTTAGCGTCCCACTAGCAAGTCCTTTGTAACTCACGTTATACACATACGACCCGGCCGCTGTGCTGGCCGTGTGTGTCCCGTGGCCATTTGCGTCACGTGGCGACATGTATTCCTCGCTCGAGTTGAACTGGCCGAACTCTGCCTCTATACCTTTTACAAAGTATTTAGCTCCTATGAGTTTCTTGTTGCAGTTGCTTGAGTTGAACTCTTGCCCCGTCACGCAAGTTCCATTCCACTTCTCAGGGATCGGCCCAAGCCCTTCGTCACTAAACGCTCTAGACTCCGGCCACACGCCTGTTCAACAAGTATATTAACTCTTGCTTCCACAACAAGTATATAGTCTGGATTTCATTTTAAGAAATTTGTGTGTGCATTGAGAACAAAAGAAATATGCAATGCACCTGTGTCAAAGACACCGATGATGACTCCATCGCCCATACGGCTATCCTGAAGGGCATTGGACTCGGACGGAGGGGTAGCGAGGCCGAGATAGTCCCAGCTTCTGGTGGTCTGGAGATTGTAAATGTTATTTGGAATCACCCTGACAACCTCAGGCATCTCTGCATTTCATTTATATTTTCAACGATCTCAATATTCAAATAACATAACAATTTCAAATAATTTTATAGAAAAATGTTCAATGTTTTTCTCCTCACCAGCTAGTCTTTGAGCCTGAATCTGTGTAAGCTTCGCAGCGAATCCGGAGAAGCCATGTTTGTAATTATACACCATAAGCTCAGATGCAAGTTGCTTGCTGATTGAAGTTTGACACAAAATCTCACCATAAGATCGACATCAAAAAATTGGCACAAGAAGTATATTGTTAGGCTTTTTGCACACCCTTTAATTACCTTCCGACGATCGATGCAAGAATGTCATGGTGCGAGTCCACCGCAGCTTGAGGATCATTGTGAATCCTGTCCCCTAAATAAACTATATGAATCTGCAGTTGACCATAAATGAAACAACGTTAAAGAAGACCGTTATGTCATTAGAACTAGAATTTGTCCGCAAGCTTACGTTGGTTCTGGCGGACGTAAGAGCAGCTGAAACTAGTATCAGAACAAGGGCTGCTAAGGTCTTCTTCATACCGTGTGGAAATGGAGCCAATCAAGCGAGATTAGAGACAGAGCTGGATCATACTTATGCAGAGTTTTATTTATACAAGCTATTTGATGTTTGGTCAGCTGTTCATGAAACGCAGCGTTTTGGCTGAAAGGTGTGTGAACTATCGCATGAACATGCTATATAAATAAGTCAACGAGACTATTCTAATTTTCCACGTTCAATTAAGAGATTGAGTTCATGTTTTTATTCAGATTTTCTCTCCACTGAGTTATTTTTTTAGTATTTAAAATCAATGGGAAAATCGAGTCATTGGCGGAGAGTGAGATTTACGTAACATTTGATTGGCTTTGGACGCACGGTCCGGTCACGTGCAAGCAAACAACATTGTGAGAGACCCATATGGAGATGTTTGGTTTGTACTCTAAGCGTGAAACGGCGCACGTTTCTGCGTTTACCTGATTTGGAAGTGAATAATTTCTTGAAGAAGTGGGTAACTTGGTATCATTCCTTTTGTTTGATTTGGTCTCTTCATTAGTGGTGGGAATTGAATGTTTTTGAAAGTTAGCGAGTGCACTTTTGTCTGATAGATTATGTTGTGTCTAATGTCCTGTTCTTGGTCCTTTAATTTGGTTGGGGCAATTGGAGAAAATATAAGTGCCTTTTGTCGTGCGAAGAGAGGAAAGGGTGTCATTGTTGTTTGATGATACATATTCGAATTCGATTAATGTTGTTCTAATCTAAAGATATACTATCCCAAGTCGCCTACAAGATGGATGGCGAACAATATCAGACATTTCAAGTGTCTAAAGTTAAACTGTCCGTCGTTGCAATGTGTGTATTCTCAAGTGCGTATACATATGCGTATCATGTAAATATAGACGACAACTGGATCAATGATTTGTTGCTTTCCTCTACTTTGTATAAGTTGTAAATACTGACCTGGACTAGGTCGCCATCTAGTGAAACCGGAGGCACTAAATCTTGACCAAATCACTAAACAACTCTTCACAGTCTCATACTCTCATTAACTGACCACAGCTCTTTGAATTTGATCGACTACCAAGTTATTTATCAGCTTATTCAACTGTAGTACTGTTTGTTGCTTTACAATATCAAATCAAATACTTTGATACGCCCCTTATTTAAATTTTATCATTTACCCTAAAACATACCCTAAGGAGCTTCAACGAATTTCTGACATATCTTTTATGGCCTTGTCCGATTGCATTGTTGTCATGTTCCGATACTCGAGGATGCTAGCTTTAAGTAACCATTTTGTGCCTCTACGGCACATTTGTCTGCGCCTTACATTTCAGCTCATCTGTAAACCTATTCTCCAAATTTGGGAAAGCAAGTCTTGCTTTTTATTTATCATGAGCTGGATATGTTGGGGATGACAACATATCTCTAACTTAGAGCGATTAGTGATTTTAAGTGTTCTGAGTCCAATCGCCTCGACAGAAATTGACACTCACACCCCTTTATACAACCACAAGAACAATTGACCACAAAACGTCACCATTCGGTGCCAAATCATGCGCAATCCTAGCCCAGTGGTATAGCGTCCTTGATTGTTTGAAGAATTTTGAAACATTGTTCACGCCGATTTACAATTTAACGGGTGCATTGTTTGAACACTCAGGATACGGTACATTCCCGAAGCGAAGAGGTGCCTTCGTTGAATGTCGTCCGTCCCTCTTCGTTTGATGTCGACGACACTGTCTCTTGTTGTCCATCATCGTTCGTCGGTTTCGGTCTCTGTTAATTGTCGACGCCTTCATTTGATGTCAACCCCTTCGACTGATCTATTCCGTCGCTCTCCGATTCAAATCCACCAAAATCCAACCGCACATCATCATAATGTCTGTCACCATTCACCGCATCTTTAAGCGGCAACTAAACGCCGTGCTAAGAGCATCATCCTTTCGCAATACCAGTCCAAAATTAGTTGGTATGAATAAGAAGAAGAACGCCGAGTTTAGGGCAAAACTTGAAAAGAGGAAGAAACATCAAGTGAATCATATTGGTCATCTTCTAGTCAGGTATAATGAATATGATCGATTGAGAAGAAGAGGAGGTCGGCCGGAGGTCAGGGTTTGAGTTTTTCGACTAGATTTGTGATTATATTAAACTTTAAATTACAACTCTGTATGCATTTTTTAATTAGCAGATAATAAACACACATATATTAAACGAATAAATGTTTATCCGTGTATCACATTTAACCTTTTATATCTTTAATTAGTTTTACATGAAACAAGTAAAACCGATATATAAATTTTCAATGGTTAACGTATATGATAAAACCGAATTAAGTAATAACAATTACTCCTTTTTGTATCCTTTCATTTTCCGTTAACTATAAGCAAATTTGTCTATCAACTTTAAAGCATCAATGCCTGTACTATTCAAGTTGGTTCATACGTCCTGGTAATTTAATTCAGCATATTATTTACTACAACTCATTTTGAGAATTAATGAGATTAGACGAAAAGCTGACATCAACCTAGATAACAACACTCTTTCACCTTGAAGACGCTGGTATGCCGTTAGGGCATCTGCACCGCGGTTGGGGAAGCCAGCATGTGCTGGCGCATCTCCACCACCTCCCATCTCTCACAATTCCTCTATCCTCCCACTTGACACCACAACTTTTTCACATATTCTCTCTCCTCACACCTGCGCCAGCACCTCCCAATTTCGCACGTCCTCCAGCACGTTCTCCATTTTAAAGCCAATTTTCAGCACCTCCTCCTACCGGTGCAAATGCTCTTAGAGTTAAGAAACCTAGGCATGAAAAACTGATGCGACAAAAGTAAAAAAGATCGATCCAGATTTGCGTGCATATCAAAAATAACTCGCATTTGGCTCTCAAATCGCTCGCTCGATACAGATCAACACCAAAGTCAGTCCTATATAACTAGACTCTTCTGAAAACTAATTCAACCTCAATTTTATCACAAACCCATGATGCGGGCTCATTAAAGCATTGAGGAAATGCTTACACAACTCTTGACCGTTGTTTACAAAAGCCTTGTTGTTCGTAGTCGCCGGAGGCCTAACGAAATTCGCGAAGAGGACCTAAATGTGGGCCTCTTCAATTGGGGCGTGGGCTGAGAAATCTCAAGAAAGCCCAAACGGTCGTTGTAGGCCAAACTCAATCCGACCCCACGCGAAGCTCGAATTCTATCCGGCCTATTGGTGTTAAGACAGGGCTAGGATCTTTGTGTTCAAAACTTGGTCCGAAATTAAGGCTCTAATTAACCGTTTTTCTTATAATCTAAATTTTTTTAAAAATATATACTCCATGCGTCCAGGAATGATCTTTCTGGTTGGAAGAGTGGTACAAATATTAATGCGGATACAATTTTTGAGATAGAGAGTGTGAGTGTTGTGAGTGAGTATTGTGAGTGAGAGAGTGTGAGTGAGTGTGAGAGTGAGAGAGTGTTGTGAGTGTGAGAGAGAAAAAGTAGGGAAATAAATAATAATAAAGTAGGAAAGAGAGTGTATTGAGAGAAAAAAATGATTATGTGAGTGATAGAATAATATAAAAGTAGGAAAATGAATAGTAATAAAGTAAGAAAGATAGTGTATTGAGAGAGAAAAAAATGATAAATAATTACTATAAAAGGAAACATACAGAACATAATGGGACGTCAAAAAAAAAGCAGGAAGAACAAAAGAGGACAGAGAGTAGCGTATATTTGTGTTATGAAGGAAAGTTCTTCCATTCTTTATTTAAAGTGAACAAACAAACATTCCAAAGTATTTGGTGCCAACTGCCAGTTCATAACCAAGTGATCTGCTAAAAGGCTTACACTCAAAACGCACTTTGTCTCCTTCTCCTTGCTTATGACACTTCCTCGCCTTCTTCTTATGCTTGAAGACAGCCGGTCTCGCGCTTCTTCAGTGCCTTATGGATACTTAACACGCGTTGTTCCCTTATGTGGTCCGCCGGCTTTACTATCTGGGCCGGAACGTTGTAATCGAAAAAAGCATCATAGGGAAAAGACTTGGCTGGTTCAGACAAACTGCAAGAAAGTACGGACTTATCGAGAGCTACCAGGAATAATGTGTTTATCCTGAGATAGAGAAGGCAAAGAGACTCCATATCCCCATCTTTGGAAATTATGAAAATAGTAAAGTGAAACTAACTTTGAGGATGGTACTGATTCCATATATTCTCCCGTCCCATAATATGCCTTCCGCTTTTCATTTTGGATGTTCCAAAATATACCTTACACTTCCTAAAATATAATATTACCCCATTCACTTTTACTCTCATATGCATTCTCTCTCTTCATTTATTATTTCATCTTTTACAATCATTCATCATTTATTATCAATCAAATCACTAATTTCTCACACAAACACTCTCTCTTTTTAAAAAAAAAGTATCAATCAACAAACTTTTTATAAGTTTCTTAAATCTTGTGTCATCGATAGAAACGTAAGGTATTTTTAGGGACGGAGGGAGTATTCTTCATCATTTATTGACTGATGCCCCTACATAATTAATACTCTGTCCTCTTTTATTCTTCCTATTTTCTATTTGGATGTTCCTCAAAGTTTTTTCTATTTACTTTTATGACAATTAAATTCACTCTCACGCTATAAAAAAAATCATTCTCACAATACACTCTCTTCCTACTTTATCTTTCTCGTACTTATTTTTATCTTATTTTTACTCTCATATTCTTATTATTTCTTAATTATGATTTGGAAACGGAGGAAATACTAACATCACAGGTTTACAAGTCAACTTCACCAAGTGGGACTTATTTCATAACAATTTTTTTTGTCAAGGAAGTGGGATCCGGCTCGCCCAATATAAATTATGCACATATACAATTCTAACTTCTTATTTTAGTTTTCGAATCACTTTTATCTTGAAAAGTACAATTTATAAAAATACAATAAGATATATTATTATTCATATCATTTAAGCTTTACAAATTGATATCCATATAGTTATATTTTTCACAAACTGAATTGTTTTCATAAATATTAATTTTGCATTTTCCTATTAAAATTTAAATAATAAAAATTATGCATGTGTAAAGAAAAAATGTATATTTACAAGGCAAATTTAAATGATAATAATATCTTTTTGTTAATTTTAGAGCAAAAAAATTATAGTAATTGATCATATGTTTTTTTTGGTCACTGGTGTACATGATATAAAAAGTTATGATTGTGAAAATTAATATGTGAGAATAGATGCTTTGTCAATGAAAACAGATATGTCATGTATGCCAAACCAGATCTAGAGTAGGATGCAATTCTCTACTGCATAAACGCGAAACAGTTGCCTAAGACTAAGATGTTATGAAATTAATGTGGAAGGATAATGAGTCGTATTATTTATACATGCATTTAATGAACTTAATACATGTTTTAAAGAATTTGAGTATAAAGAATTACTTGTGTTCATGCAATTTTGCATTTTAGGTGTTT
Source organism: Echeveria elegans (assembly GCA_035048345.1). Lineage (NCBI taxonomy): Eukaryota > Viridiplantae > Streptophyta > Magnoliopsida > Saxifragales > Crassulaceae > Echeveria > Echeveria elegans. The sequence goes on from JAWWMW010000872.1 coordinate 174,488, forward strand.
GAGAACACCTATAAGTGAAACATAACTTACAATCATAATTTTGACATCAATAAGGATAAAGACAGTTTGTGCTTCGGAAGCTTCCAAAGTGAGCGTCCTTGTTCCGATGGAAACTGCAAAACAAAATATGATGGTAAATTAATTCAAAAACTTACAAATCCTATCTTAACCTCGAGAAGTGATTCAGACATTAAGAGAGTCAAAAAGCATTAGGAAGTTAAAAATTGAAGTACTAGAGTCCAGCCATTGGCACAAATGAAGAAGAAATAACATCCTATTTGCGCATAGTCCTCGCAATTTACTTGTATATGGTCCGCGCTGATGATGCTTTCGTCATCAAGACGTTGTCGATGAAATTTCCTATTTTGAACTGATTCTTATTTTTAAATAAGTAAAAATATGAAAATTAAAACCCTAGCTTCCATTGAGCATCAGAAACAAGAATACAGCAGAGGGCAGAGCTGCAGGAAGAAGACGAAGGCATCAGAGAGCATATGTTCAATTCGTTCCTCATTCTTAAGTCATTATTAATTTTGATGATATATTTTGTTACTAATAAGAGTAGCTAAATACTTAGTTACAATTTGAGACACGAGCTTGTGATGAACTATTTTGACATATAAGCTTAATTTCAATTTCGTCTTGCATTAATTCTATGCATATGATTATGATTATGACTTTATGAGATTATTGAGTATTTGCGTATAATTTATCTTGTGATAGTTGGATTCTATAATTGAGTTATTCGATACTTTACACTAAAAATAAGCAGACACTACAAAAAAATGACAATTTACGGTCGGTAAATGTGGACGCTAAAAGGTCGATCGCTAATTTAGCGACCACTTAGTCGCTAAATATTGTAATGAAACTATTTCAAAAATTAATTTAATTAGCGACCATGTGGTCGCTAATATATTAATTAAATGAAAAATCAAAAATTTATTTACTTAGCGACCACGTGGTAGCAATTATATTAATTAAATTAAAATTTGAAAATTTAATTAATTAGCGATCACGTGGTCTCTAAATAATAATAAAATAAAATCAAATTTTGAATTATTTAGCGACCACATGGTCGCTAAATAATTTAATTTTGTTGATAAAAAATTGTTTATAAAATTATTTAAAATTATTTCATAAATAAAATTTTGAAAAATTAAAAATTAATAAAAAAAAATTTAGAATTAAAATATTTAAAACTGAAATTGTTTTAACAAAATAATAATTTTTAAAACATTAAATCGAATAAAGAC
>JAWWMW010000872.1:193255-213203 GCA_035048345.1 Echeveria elegans
GACTCCCCGCCATCAAAGCTCTCTCAAACCCAAACCGGCCTTCAAGGTGTACTCCGAGGTAAAAAAAACCGGTGTCAATATTCAACCGATGTGCCTCCATCAATCTCTACTGTACAGGACACCAAGGAACACAAGGCCAAGGATATGAGAAACCTTCAATCATCATAAAAGAGTCCAAAATTGACATGCATATCAATTAAAAGATTAGATCTAGGTTCAAAGACACCCACACCTATAGATCTCTATGGTGGAATTATTCAACCTCAAATAGGTGTAAAAAACTAGACCTTAAACAAGGAAAACACAACTACGAAAGAAAAGGAAATAACACTCCTAAGGATAGAGGAGGAGGATCACCTTCACCCCGGATGAGAACTGATGAGGGAAGGATCAAAAAAAACTAATCGGAGAAAGGAACAAAATGAAGAGAGAATTTCTTACTATTCTACCGAAATATGCACTTTCCCCCCGAAACCTTTTCTCTCCAATAGATTAAGAAAGCATTTCCCTTTTCTAGTTCCTTTTGATTCAATTAACTCGAATTTTGGAAAGCAGGAAACTAGAAATTTTAACTAGGAAATGATATCAGATGATTGGCTGAATAGCGGGCAGCATCCACGTTGGAATCTTCCATAGATCCTCAACACTAATGATGATGTTCATTAGGGCTTCATAGGCTGCACTAACCTTTTTTTGTACATTGTTGCGATTCTTTTTCAATGTCAATGAGGGGCCTGCAAATCCAACCTCCACTATGAATCGGAGATCATGATCCATCTGCATTTAGGTTAACACTGGTAGGAATTGAGACAGTCCAATCTACATATTACTACTAAAACACATCAGTTCAATTGTAGTCTAGGTAAAGTTGTTTTGACATGTGTTAGCAGTAAGTGTGGATGTTGAGTGTCCTGAGAATCAGAAAGTGCCCTTTCATATAATAGTTTTGACGCGAAAATGGTATAATTTTAAATGCTAACACATGAATGCTAAAATTCTATAAATGTTCCAGTTTACGTTGGCTCTCTCAAACGTGTATGACGACATTTTCCTTCTCCAGAGCAACAAGTCCTTGACAAATCGGCATAAAGATATCCTCCACCAAGTACAAGTACCTATCCAACAAGTCGGGAAGAAATTTCTCTCATTTCTCGTCATCATTTCAATAGCTGCCTGAACGGAATCACAAAAATCAGCGCTTTATTTATTCATTGAAGCATGTATCTACATGATCACTATGACATAGTACCTGGTAAGAGACTCGGCACTCCGATTAGACAATCAATCCTCTGAGGCTGAGTGTAGCAGTCCATCATCACTTCTCGAGCAGTCTGACTTCTTTTGGTCTCTCGCATAAAGCTCATTGCATAGGAGATGTCACCTTGAAATGGGTGTAGGTTAGTTTTTGTATCATCAAAAGGCTTATTAAGAAGCTCGCCGCGTTGAACGTAGACAGCCGCCACCTTTGTGAAGCCATTGAGCTATGGGCCGTGCGCAACACATCATAGGCGAACTTCTCCTTACGAAACTCTAATCCTAATGTGTAGTAGGAATTGCATTTGCGAGCGATCAGTTGTTGATATATAGACGAGACCCTGTTCGATAGGGTTCGTGATTCCTTAAGGCAAACCCCAAAACAAAGTTTCTGTTTTATCGGTTATTCCTCTTCAAATACACTAAAAAATTAAGATGATACGAACCCCAACAATACAAAACGTAGAAACAAAACAACAATTGCTTTGTTTTCGTAACAAGAGTCGGGGACAATCTGGTTCGAGAATAGACTGACTGATTTGTAATTAGCAAAAACCCTGTAACGACATAACAGCTTCTGGCTCATTTTGGTTAATAACAGAAAAGATTCCTTTCACAATTACTTTTTCTCGGACAACGTTGCCGGAGCTCTTACGAAGTTCAGGATTATATTCAATTGGGCTTAAACTGTGTATGAATTGCTACTTTTTTTTTTATGTATAAAAAAGGATTGTATAGAAAAAGAAAAACAATGTAAAAACTGACTGGAAATTACATAGTCACTTTTTATATTATAAAGATTGCAAGGAAGCACGTTCAACTTTCATAACAGTATATGAGGGGCGAGCGATGGCGACAAAACAATTTGCATTTCATAACAAAAACGAGTTCTATCAAGTTTGACATGTTCTATTTAGTATCATCACACACTTCTTAACAAGTAAACAGCTAATGGCTGACAAAATCAATGACAATGGAAAACACCTGAACTGGAGTACGATAGAGAGCGCAAAAAAAAAGGGCTACAATGTGGAATGTCCAGCAGCTGCCTAAATTACTCTACTAAAAACTAAACACAACAATGAAAATCTCACCTGATTATATTTATACAGCTTAAGTGTTATCATTCTTCAGTGCTTTCACATGAGCTCCCAAGGTTGGTCGATATGTCATGAACTGATAGTCTGAGCATTACGCTCCCACAAGATCTCAATACATCAAGACACTCTTGAAGGTCCGCATCACAAACTATCAAAACCAATTCCTGGTCGTCATCTAGATATTTTATGTCAAATGTACCCACCTCCAGCTCAAGTCTTTTGGCAACTTCCTCCCTCAGTTCTACTATCCCAGAAGAGGAAGGGAAGCGAAACCTGATGATATCATCTTTGTATGTTGTCTTGATGGTCAAGGTCACTGAGTCTTGCCTTGCAATTGGATGAGGTGTTGGGTTGGCAGTACTAGGCTCTGCAATTGAGGTATGGATATGAGGGTTTGTCCAACTGCATTCGGTGAGTCTACCCTCTGCTTGAAAATCAGCGATTGATGGACAGAGATTTCTTAGATCTTTTGAACTCCCAACATCTGCAACCAATCTTCTTTCAAATGGTCCTTCTGCATGTGTCCCACGGTGAGGATCAGGCATGAAGTTTGTTATCCCGGGATTTAACTCACTGCCTTGGTGATTCGTGGGAGGGAAGAATCTGCAAGGCTCGTGAGGTTCCCGAAGCTTAGAATCACTTACCATAATGGTTTCATGAGGGGCGCTGCCCTGACAAGAACCATGAGATGTAGGTGAACCAGGACTGCCATCCCTGAAACCCTGACAGGGCTCATTTTGCTCTTGCTGACATCTCTCAGGATCAAGTCCTTTACTTACAGTTAGGTGAACTCCGTTCGCACCTTTTCCATCACTTATGGGTGACTTGCATTCTGGTGACCAACCTTTCATTCCATGAAGTTCAGGGGTCCAAAATCCAGGTGAATTGGGTCCTCCTGTGTTTGCTGCCCAAGATAAGGAACAACCACCAGCAGGACAGGGGCTGGGAGAGAGTGAACCTAGACCAAATGTATGATCGCTTCCTTGTACGGACTCGATGACTCGCTTAAGTTTTGTCAAGGAACGATTAACTTTGTTGATTTTACGGGATGGCCATCTCGAAATTCCATGTTGCCGGCAGATGCGCTTCATGGTTGTAGGGCAAACTGCTCCAAACAAGATTCCAAAGTCACAAAAGGGAACAAAGTGAATGTGTCCGAAAACAAAAGGGAAATCATAACAAGCGGTAATAAAGCTTACCACCCAAGCTCTTTGCAGCGTCTTTCAGACTACCAGCAAAGTATTGTTGAAGAACATCTAAACTAATAGTTTTTTCAGTTTTTCCACGTTTTCTCTCAGGTTTCTTTGCCACGGTGTTACCCGTGATATTACAACCAACAGCAGCAGCATCTGCTGAATTGTTGAAACCATCAGCTGCTGCCAAAACAGGGTTTATACTTGAAACAATATTAGCCGTCTCTTTGTCGCTGGTGTTATCAGGTGCAGGGGGAGATGATGAATGTGAACGACGAGCAGATTGTAGAAAATATTCACCTGCAGAACCTTTGATGATCTCAATCATATCCACTCCCAAACTTCTACCAGAAGCAACCCTAAGACTACGGAAGTGCTGCTTCATGGTTTCCAGTAAAGAATTTAACAATATTTGCTGATCATTAGCATCAATGACACCAGGCGGCAGAAAGAATTCTAAAATGTACTCATCATTCCCTGTGAGAGAACTGCATAAACAGATGGCAAAACAGCTTGTCACCCCAAACATACGAGCATAGTGTACCAAGGGATACTCAGTTTTACTGAACTGCGTAATATCACCACAAAAGCACGAGCTTTGAGATAAAAAAGCACGACCAGCAACACCTTGTCCTCTCTGAAGATGGTGCTCAGCACAAGCATCACGAAAACCCCACATATGTGCATCAACCACATAGAAAGTTACATCAGATGTCGACATGCAAACCTGTCCCATGCAGCTTCCATCAAAGCTAGAGCAGCTCTTTCTCAGACCCCCACCATCGGCTAGAACATTACGGTGACGGCAGGGAACCCAGGTCTGGGCCAAGGGTAATTTGAGGGATTCACAAACTACACTCAATATTTCTAAGATTTCAGCAAGGGCCTTCTGGCGGCCTTCATTGCGTATCTGTGGCTTCGGGTGATCCAGTATATTTGAGCTCTTCAAATTAACAGCCTGCCAACAGAATGAAGGTGAGAAATATTATAAAGCTTCTGAAAATCATAAACAGGGAAGCAACAACTTACAGGATTAAAGCTAAAATCACAAGGAAACAAGGAGAAAAAAGCATTTCCCTTGACAGAAAATCTCTAAGACTACTCAAAATGATTATAAATTATTATAGATGCTTCTACTAAGTGATAAACATAAATGTGTGTCCAGTAGCAGAACTAACTTGTCCTTAGCAACAGTAAAGGTGTGACATTTAATTGTAAAATCAAATTCAATTATAATGAGCACATTTGATAGACAAGGAATAACTGGCATGACAATAACACACTGCAGGCAGAAGATGATAGATACTAAGAAAAAGACCCACCTCAAGCGCTTTGCAGACTTTGTCCACTTCAGGTGCATAGTTGATCTTCTGTGAGGTCAGTATGAGCTCAACAACCCCAACACAAGTTTGACCAGATGAATCAAAGACAGGCAAAGCTAAAGTTCCTCGGACATTGTAATGTAAGGCATGATCAAGCCGTGAATATTCGCGGCTGCTATAATACTGCACATTTGGAGTCCATTCTGGTAGCTTTTGTCGGAAAACACGGCCAGGAAGGCCAAGCTCTCCATCACTCTCCTCATCCAAATAAAACATATACATCAAAGAAACCATCCTGTAAAGATTCAGCCCACTACTATGAGGATCAAGAACAAATGGTTGTTCAGATGTGGTAAGTACATATCTCCCACCATTTTTCACCGGTGCCCAAACTTGTGCTAATACATGCTGTTCAGTAGACTCTTTAAAGTAACGAAGAGCTTGAGTCATCTTCTCCTTGATCACACACGATACATCAGGCTCCAGTCCCCAATGTGGCTGTGCCGGCCGTAGTGGCTGGACTCTTCTTTTTTCATCAGTCTCCGTCTGATTTCCACTCACATTATCTCCATGTGCTGATTTTACTGCACTCAGCAGACAGGTAATACATTCCATCAATGCCCTCAATTAATAACATTTCCAGCCAAGATTAAAGATTAATAAATAATTGAACCACAACCAAAGAAGCAAAAGCCCTAATCAACAACCACCGGACCCTATTCTACTAGACAGCCACCACCCAGTTCGGACAACTCTAACAGGAACCAAGCTGTCTTGTCCAAAAAGAGATGTACACAGGTACATTCATAAATCTAGCACATATAACCAAATAATATCTGATAGGCAACACAATCAAAGTAAATCACAAATGGATTCTTACAACAGCACCAAAAATATCATAGTCTCAGATCAAGACACAGTAATGGATAAGAAGACCACCATCCCTGCACATCACACAACACCCTCACCGCACAAACTAGCATCAACTTTGTACATTTTTTCCAGATAAAGCAAAACCAATCAAACTTATCCAACAACTCCATCAATTTCAAACCATCCTCCGTTTCAAAACAGTTGACCTACGGAGACCAATCACGATCACAAACTCAAAACCGAATCAAAAAGTAACAAAACCGCCGAACAAAATGAAAGTTGAATCATCACATACGCGCCAAAAATTGAGGATATTCCGGGAGACGAAAACCGTTAGCAGCAGCAGCAGCAGAGATGGATGAATCTTGCTTAACACTACCACAACCAACAACAGAAGCTTTGTTATCATCATCGGCGTCGGAAAAAGCCCAAATAGGCGAAAAAGGCTGATCAGATGATGAAATGAAGAAAGGAGACATCGGATTAGGAACAAAAGAGATTTGGTCTAGTGGCCAAGATGAGTCGAGATCCACCATATCGAGATCCACCATATCGAGATCCATCAGATGATGATGATTCTGGACGGCGGCGTGCTGCTGCTGCTGCGTTGCCGTTTCGCGTGTTGATTTGAAGTTTAGATGAAATCCAGACGAGGACTTGTCGTCGTCCGGCTCCGCCATTGAATTGAGAGAATATTGAAATGGAAAATTGGGAGGAAAATCAAACTGGATTGTTATTTATTTAATTGGGTGATTCCATGGAACTGGAATCCTGCACTACCAAGTTGTGATGATAAAATAATGAAACGAGTCATCTCTTGCTTTTGGTACCACAAGTAACTTCCAGCTGATTGAGAGGACAAGTAACTACGTACGTATTTGTTTTCCGACTATTTGGTTTTTCTTTAGACACCATGAATTACCTGGATCGGATTTTTCAGATGATTACATATTTTTTGTTTGAACGGTCGACCTGTTGATGTGTGTGCCCACAACTCAATGCATCAATCAAAAGGGGCGATCGTCGAGCCTCCTCATCTTTTCTTCATCCTCTCATGCCCTGCTAGATCGCCTTGTGGACATTTCTACATCTTTCAAGTCATTGTCTCTCCTTGTTTTCAGTATGGTAGGACCCTATATCACAGGTCACCAATAGTCTTAATAAGCATATATATTGGTTATCCTTTGGGCATTTAATTCATGATCGATCATGCAATAAGAGAGATATACAAAGTCGGTGAGAACGGCAATATACATGTTTTTCATATAGCTAAGAGAACGTAGTGCTCCACTTGCTCAATCAATATGTTTTGTTCCATGGGAGCAAATTGGACATCTATACACGAATCAATCAATCATGAAGCTTTTGGGAAGCACTTACTCCATCTACTACAACAACAACAAAAATTTGTCCTCTGCAGACTAAAAATTTTAAAATTAAACAAATACACAAAGTTTACATAATTACTAGAACTCCGAATGAGAAATAATTATGATGTAAATTCTTCTATCTAGTAACATTACTATTAGTCTTCTTTAAAATTAAACAAAATTTTAAAACATATATGACCCACTGCGTTTACTACTCTTTTGGGATGCATATACGTAGAGATGGATTTATGAAGCAGCTCGCCTACTAAAGGTACGGATTATTTGATGAAGGGCAAATAATCCGGTGTTGAACTTAAGTTTTTTTTATTGAATGACTTAATACTATATTGATGAGCGTTGGAACATTTCCTGTAAATAGATAGTCAATGACATAACAAAGACAAGGACCCGTAATTAAACAACAGTTAAACATAATGAACGGATCCGTCAAGTTGAAAGAATCAATTGATTAACCATATGTACTTATTCATCACTACTACTACAATGTAATAACCAGTTGTTTATGCAATACAACAAAGAATCAACATACCAAATCTCTTTATGACAATCCACAGAAAACGAGAGAATAATACATAAATAAAAGGTAAAAAGAACAGTAAAAGTTAAAACACTTTTCTTTCGATTTTTTTTTAATTCCAGGCTCAATTAACTTTCGATTAGTGGCACTGGGCAATGACAAGCTAGGAAAGTATTTCGGAGCTTGACTTATATAGCCTATGGGAGTAATATTGAATAACTTTATTCTGCATCAAGGAACATAGAATACTAATATCGGATTGAAAAAGAATGGATTAGTGTTCATACATGGTTATCGACGTGGACAGCATGAGTCCAGCTAATGACATCATTTCCCCAATGGTAGTGCAGCGGCAGGCAGGAAACTTCCTCAAGAATCATATTCCTAAAAAAAACACTCAGAATGGTAATGGCATTCCAATCCAAGTCCACAAATGCCATTTAGCTAAGCTCCTAAAAATCTAAATTTTTGGAACGAGGAAATCTCCAGAACATGTGTCTGCAAACAAGTGGTGCAAATAGACGAAACCCGACAAAATAACAACGACAACATTGATATGGAAAACGCAAATCTACATAAAATCCAAAAGCGCAATCTAAGATCAAAAGGAAACAAAGATTTAGGGATATGGAAAACGATACCCTGCCACATCTGGTCGTATGGATCGATGCTCCGGACATATTCTTTGATTCCCTATAGGCAGGGAAAAAACAGTGATTCTTCAAAATCCTTAAAACAAAATTGAGTAAAAGGTTGTAACTTTATTGTCTAGGGTTTGTACTTTGAAAATCTAGAGACAAATTGTCCAGGACTAGGGCTCAAAACGGGAAGTGGACACGTTGACCGTAATTGACCTTCCTGACTCGATGCTGGATTCGATTCAGGAATTTAACCGAGCCGACGTTGTAATGGGCCAATGGCTCTGCAGAGAATGAAGGCCCAATGGCCCATTAAGTTTCGCTCGAAATAGCTGACCGGGAAGGAGTTATTCAATCGAAATTAAACTTCAAGAGGACTAGGGTTTCAGTTGCTCCCGCCATTCGATCAGTGCCTAAATTAACGATCGGAGAAAGCGTGGCCAAGTATGCGATTAATGGTCTCTAGTTGTTTTATCGTTGATTTGAAGTATCGCTTTTCTATTCAGTTGATTCGATTTCGTTCTCTCGATTTGGTGGTGAATCAGAAATGAAAAAAAAATTCAATCAGTTTGTCTAATCGGAACTTCGAAGTGATGATATGGTCAGTTTTCATGGCGCGTCTTTCTTTGAAGATTGATCAGGGACTTAAAGGTATGGCCGCTTTAGTTTTGGTGCTTATTTATGCTATTTTCTGAACGAGTTATTAATTCCATGCTTGTGTTGATTTCATAGAGATAGTTTGTTGCATCTGATCTGTATTCGGATAAAGAATCTCATTTCAGATGTTGGAGTATAATTTCTGTTTGGCTAATTGATCTTGTGAAGTGACTGATGATGAAAGGATGGTTCATCTTTAGTTTTAACTTTTGAGCTTTGACTGTGATTTCTTAAACTTTAGAACTTGATCATATGAGATTCGCGTTTCTCATAGAAACTGATTTTGATTAATGTAAACAATGCATGAAAATGGATACGTATGCGGAAGTGTCCTGTTTCTGTGTATGCTGTGCTATTGACGGAGTTTGATGCTTCTGTGAAATATTATTCTAGTTGATTTTAGATGTGTAAAAAAAAGTATCGGAGCTTGTGAAGTTGAGCAAAGGGTTTTAGGCGTGGTAACATTGAAACTTTAGTAACCATTGCCTGACTGAGTTTTGTTGCACTATTTTTTTTAGTGTCTGCATGTTTCATCAAGTTTAATTGAGCGTCTGTTCATATTGTAATAGCTAAATTAAAAGATTTACACACAAAGAACTCTTACGGCCTTACCTTACATTATGTTTTAGAGTAAAGTATGTATGGTTTCTTTTGTAATTTGAGGGGAATAGTTCTGAATTGCTTAGCCTTGGTTAATGTTTAGGAGGTTTTTTTTGCCATGGATTATTCCACAAAGTTACCATCTGAGAACATCACTTATTACTTAATCTCACTGCAGAACCACACAGGGTAGTTTTAGGACCTGCAGCGTGAAGTTTTGTAGGATCTCATTTAGGAATGTTTGTATTAACTTTTATGGGAGCAAAAGGTACAGTCAAATACGACTATGGTTCCTGTACTGCTAAAACAGCACATGCTACCACATGTTTTGCTACAGAGTTAATTTGGAAATTCAGAATGAGGCTATGTTTGATATGACTAGGAGGTTCATAGTTCAGTTACATCGCTTGTCAGCTAAATGTGTACTGATTTTCTAAGAGACTATGACCCCATTTTATAAATCTAAAGTGTTGACCTTTGCTACTTCTGAGTTCCATGGAAATTCACTTCTACGTTCTTACAATATTGACTTGTTAATCCAATCAGGAGAAATGACTATATTTCTGATATCTGAAGTGAGTATAAGGTTTTGATAGTAGCAGGCATATGCTTTGCTGATGGTAGGGTGTATAGAATTTAGAACCATGTGATAACTTGGTGCCTTCATCGCAAATTTTCAATGTGTTGTATTAGAGCCCTTGTTTCCAGTTCCTCATGTAATGTTCTTTCATTTTGTTTTGCCAAAAAGATGTCCCGTTACAGTTTAATCGTGTTCATTAGGCCTACAGTTTAATCGTGTTCATTAGGCCTATGGTAATCGGGGGGAAGGTACTGCTCAGATTGTCACGTGAATGTTTTGTTCATTTATCTCTTATGGTTTACATTCAGTGGATTTGGTTTTAATGCACTCTTATTTCTTTCTCTTGACAGGATCAGGCATGTTCTTAGACGAAACAAGTAGCAACCATCTGTCTTTTCACCCGGTAAGCGCCAACTTCCACTACACTTTAGTTTCTTGTCTCCTAGTCCTCTCAATTGTCTTATATGTTTCCTGAAAACCTTATGTTTACAAGATTACTCAGCCTTTGTTTTAATCAACTATGTGAAGATAAAACCACGCCAAGCCACTAAGTATCGATTTTCTGGGGGTATAATTGACTTACAAATTCTGCCTGGATTCTATTTTCACTGGTAAATTGCATATCTTGAGGAAACGTGCTCAGTTTAAATTTATGCCATAAACCAGTGCTTGTGCTGAAACCATATAACTGGATTGTCACAAAAGTCAATGAAACTGAGAAACTATAATTTCATTATGGTTGCCTTTGACAACACCTTTCGGTGCCTCAAAAACAAAGCCATACCCCTCACTGAGCCTCAAAAAAATGACTGGGTTAGTTTTAAAATAACCCTCCATTCGGTATTTAATAATTTTTACATAGATACTTATTAGAAAGACTTGCTAGACTGAGTGATCTCCTAATTAGCCAGTACTTCCCAGATCAGTTCAGGATCAAAAGAAGGAAGTCTAGCGAGTGAGTATCCGTCATAGTTCATCCCATCTGGTATTCCTTCCATGGAGACACCCGGGCTCCAGATACTTTGTAGGGAAGAGTTCTCTGTGTTCCAGATCCCATCTTCTGATACAGTTGATGATACTGTTTCAGTACCCCAACTGTCACTAACTTGCACGGGCGATACAGAGGAGGATGAGGATGGTGACTCAGATTTTCTAGACTTCGCAGCGTCCAGATTAGCTGATTTTGTGCTTGCAGACTTCTTCTTAGCGAGTTTGTTAGCCTTCTCTCGCTTCACTTTCTGACAAATTGCTTGAATCTTTGCATCCACCGAGCTCTTCAGCGCTTTCAGCCTGCTTTCATCTAACCCCAGAGCAGACGGGTCTTTAAGATTAGGAAAATTCAAGCGTGCATACTCGCCGCGCAGTTTGTAGGCAGCACGGTCATAAGCATAAGCAGCTGCTTCGGCAGTCTCGTAAGTCCCAAGCCATACCCTCATCCTGTTCTGTGGTAGTCTGATCTCTGCAACCCATTTTCCCCAATGTCTCTGCCTCACACCCCTGTAAAGCTTCTTCTTGTTGAGTCCCATACCAGCCAAATTTGCAGCATAGAGGGAGTTTCTCAAATCAATCTGGTGCTGTAGGCTGCGTCTGAAATCTATAGTAGCCCTGTTCTCCTCAGCAAATTTCTGTACCAGTTCCCGTTGGCGGAGGTATACGGACGTGCCCATAGGCTCTGAGTTTTGGCCGGAGAATGAAGTGGAAGTGGAACAGAGGTCGAAGATGGAATCAATTGTATTAGTCCCACTCCCACCTGCTAACAGAAGTTGTGAGAGTGATGATCCGATGATGTTGTTGCTATCAATCGCCATGAATGGAGGGTTCAGTTGATCCATTGCTTTATTTGAAAGAACAGAGTTCTTAGAGGAGGTCAATTTGATCTGTTGATTGAGAGCTTCTGGGAGAGAATAGGAATTTTTTGGAGTTCGTGAGAGGAGTGGAAATTGATGACTTATGTGTTGGGGTTGGATTGATGAGTTTGGCTACATGTTTAAGTATTTATAGATGCAGAGTTTGAACTCTAAGTTGAATGAGAAAAAAGGGGAAAAAAAACTCTCCTTTTTCATTTACTATCTTTTTCCTCATCTTCTCCGTGTTCACAACTGGAGGTGTAGGATAAGCCTAATAAATAAATTAGCGCTTTCTTCAGCGTGTGTGGAATCACATTAATGACCCTTGTAAAGTTTGGTGTAGGGCACAGGAGTAAGACCCTTGGTATTAGGGTAATCTATAGAATGATACTGAGTGCTTCCAGCAGGATCTAAACATGAATTATGATTTAACTTTAAAAGGTTTTATTTTTGTTTTGCAAAGCCTTTTTTACTTGATTGTTATTAATTAATTTTAACAAGAAGATGTACATTTGTCCTTTTGACAGGCAATACATAATTTGTGGAAGTCAATGAATATAGGGAGTTGATAAATATCTAATGGAAAGGTGTAACGTTCTACAGGTACGAGTCACCTACTAATCTCTGTGATCATAAAGCTTCAACTTTTTGTATTCATTGCTCCTAGAAGTATCTGCTTTTTTTACTCTCTTTGTGGCTCCCTTTCATTGCAACAACACATTCAAAATCAGACTCGCCTTCACTAACAGCCCCTAATTGATTCACTCCTTCGTAAGCAGTGATTTATTTTGTTTGTATAAATTTGAAGAACATACTTTGAAAAGAGGCCGAAAGTTTTTTTTTTCGATACAAGGATGCGTGCGACCGAAAGCCTCACGCAAGACTACAAAAGTGTCCACAAACCTGGTGACAGGCACGAGAAGCGTATAAACACACAGCCATCCGTACATGGCCATAATCTACAGAAGTCACAAACTGAGACACAACACACCAAAGGATACATCCCTTAGCAATTTCAGACGAGCTGGCAACGCATGCACGGAAGAGCTACACACCATATATCCGCCACGAACAAAGGAATTGCATCCGTTCTACCCCAAACCCACCGGCGATCCCTTGCACCCTTGGCTAGCGCATCTGCGAAGAAGTTTCGTTCCCTGAATATATGTCTGACTATCCAAGCCGAAAGTTTTACTTATAAGTTCTTTGAAGTCACTCCTCCTTTGTATCTAATTTGGACCTTTTGTTCTTGGAAAAGAAAGAGTTTAATCTACCGGACGAAATGTTCCTTAATAGGATAGGGTTGAGACTTGATTTAGCTTGTTAAGTGCTTAGTAAGTGATAATTACGAGAGATATAAAGGTGTGCAACAGCTAACCGTGAGGTGAATGTAACATGTAATGTAAGGAAGATGACCTTCTCATTCAACACGGACACGGAAGGCAGTAAGGAAACCTTGAATCCAAAAAGGAATGCGTCTGTTTCAAGGTTAGTAGCCCCATTTGAGTTCCTAACATTAATTTAATACATAAAGTTGTTTTGGACCCTACTCGTAGAAAAATTAGTACTAAAAAGTTTGTCATCATGCCAATTAAGTACACTCATGAGTTACATGTTATGTCAATGTTGATAAGTTACGAGTAATCAATTTGCCAACATGGGGCTCGTCTCACATGCATTCTTAGAGTAGATTTCAGAAGTGTTAGCCAACTACCAAAGTATATGCACCCTCTAACTTTTGATTCGGGGAATGAGATTCATACACAGAATTCTTTTTCACATAGGATTAAATTCATGGTTTTGTAAGAGTAAATGTAGTATATCACATTGTGAATGCCATCATTGAATTGCCTGTCTAGCACATTCCTGCTTGAGATGATTGACAGCAGTTTCAAGTAAAGTGAACAGGTTTCAGTTTCCCGATTAGGTCTGTGGGTTCCATACGCAAACAAAGACATTGAAGACTCGAGGGCCTAATGTCGAACCTACTTGCATTAATAATTGAAATATCATCATTGCCACGCCTATTAAAAAAGCTATTAGTTGACTTGTTCAAAAAGTTGTATTTTGTCTGTATTATAAGACAGTGTAGGACCACAGCCTTAAGGGGGTGGCGGATGTAGGACCAATATGTTTGTGACACCTTGCCTCCTATCTCACCGCCCCTTTTTCTTCACCCATCTGAATTCCACCACGTATTCAGTCTCACGTGATTCCTTCTCTTCTTTTTTTCAGCTCATATCCACAGCTGTAGCAGGATCAGATGGTCCAGGAATGCCCCATACGGCGCCGCATTAGGTTCTTATGGTTCCACTGTTCTCCTCTGCTGTCCATACGTATGAAAAATGAGAGTGTGTATGCTTTCAGCAAAAGAAGCAAACTGTATTGCTTTTGTTTAAATAAACGTATAATAAGTCAACTGTTACCTCCCTGGTTTCTAGGATGTTTTGTGTACGCAATACCTGTGTCACGCTTACATCACAAGTTTCTCTATGGGGTCATAGTTTAGTTGTGTCTAGTTCTGTTAAATTTAATTTAGCTCAATCAGTTCGCTTCGTTTCATTTCAGAAAGTTCAGATATAACATATAGGCCGTTCACCTTGGTTTTTCTTAGCCCCCGTCGAACAAACGAGTGTCCAACTAGATTAACATATTTAGAAGTATCCTCATAACCTGGTTGGTTAAACTATATTTAAAGGATTGAGAATGTCTGATTGCTGGCACCCTTAGAGGATGTGGCTTAATGAAGTGACCAAAAATAGTGTATTTGAGTAATGACAGAAAATCGAATATTACAACTATACATTACGTAGAATACAATCATATCGTGTATGAAGAGATGAGAGTCAAATATTTGTGCATATGGTCCTATGTGTCAAGGTGTCATCAATAGGTGTTGTTTTCCAGAGTTCATGACAGTCCATAATCTGTCTTTCTGTACAGTACCTCTTCCCATTCCTCTCCTTTGTTGTTTTCCTTGTTTCCTCTCAAATCAAAATGTGTGACCCGACCATGTTCTCATATTCTTCTTATAACCGTAAACGTTTCTGGACAAGGATTTAGCCCCATAGTCTATGAAATATCTCATCTTTATTGATGAAAATCTGTATATGGCATGTCCATTAGAACGAACTGGTTGCGCGATGAATTGCTCATAGATGGCTTGCAGTGATTTTAATTTTTTGGTACGTGTTAATTAGTAGGGGGCATAATAAAACCTTGGTACTCCCCTGTGCCTTAGGACTTGGTCAGAATGAAACAATTGAAACTACCGGACTTGATGTTGGAAGAATTGGGGACTGGGCGGACTTGGTCGGTTTGACATTGCACCGTTTTGTCACAGCAAGATGGATTAGATAAGCAAGCAAGCTAGCAACATTATTCTTCCAATAATTGGAACAGCTTATCATCATAATTATTTACTATCAATTAGCAAAACGATGACATGACAAGAATCTACGTACAGTTGGGGAATCATATTTTTCAAACACGTCTCCTTCGTCTACATACTCTATTTTATTAGGGTTTTTTAGTGTTTTGGTCCATCCTTTTTTAAGCCCTTTTCTCGTTAATTTGACTTGCGACCGTCGGACACTACCATAAGCGCCATGTGGATGTGCTTCCAGCTTGTTCGAGGTGATGGATTCGTAAGTCTGATTTCCCCCTATCTTATTTATGTATTTAAAAATAAACGCGGCTTATTGTGTTCATAGTACTGTATGAATTAAGTGATCTACGTAACTAATTATGGGAATTATGTCTGGGAATAATTGGCATTCGGTACCCAAGTCATACATAGTAACTGTATAAAATAATACATTTTATATATGTTAAGTATGCAAATGTCTCAAATCCTCTAGAAAAAGAGTAAATAATTAGGTTATATATAGATATGTAATGCTAACTCACAAAATTTGAATTTTTGAATCAAGATGAGACGTTATTCGTATAGTTGCTAGTCGAAATTCAATATTTTCAATAGTAGAATGGGGGCTTTGTTCTTGGATTATAAACATGTGGTTTCAATTAATCCTTATTTATAATTGTCGACACCGGTTATAAAAATGAATCACCTTTTAAACATGTTTAGGGTTGCTTGTTCTGGAAGGTTAATTGTAGAGTAAAAGTTTTTTTTTTTTTTTTTATGTTTACTGTCATATAAATTCCACTAAACGTTCTTTTTATACCTGAGAGTGTCCTTCTTCTTTTCCCTATAATAATGTGGCAGGTTCAAGCGGCCCAGTAGCATTGAGTGGGGGATGGTTAATTTATGTGGCCTTTTTTTCGACAGGTTGGCTATATCTCTTTCTGCATCAGTAAGATCAGTTGCGGATGGAAGAGTGGGCGACACTATCACTCTCCATACTAGGAAAGGAGATCAATCACTCCCTGGATACGAGGAAGCCACTCCGATGCTGTTTTGCGGTTTATATCCAGTTGATTGCAGACCAGTAAATTGCTTTACCATTAATTGCTGATAGATTGTTTCACATTTTGGCTGATGCTACTTTAAAGGTTTAATATTTACCTTATACCCGTTTATTTTTCAAATTAATATAGTCTCCGTGTCTTGGTAATTAATTTTATTAGACATCAATCCCTCGGCGTGTTGGATTCTTGTGCCCTCAATGAGTCCCTCAGCGTGTTTGATTCTTGTGCATATTTGTATCGATCAATCCCACCTAATCATGTTTTCTTTTCTTCCCAGGTCCGGTCAGCGCGAATACATTGAGGCCCACGACGTCACATTCGCATATACAAACCTAGCCTTCACCTTGAATGCATTGAAGCGTCGTTTTTTTTCATCTTTTATAGGGGTAAGAACGGCCGTTGATGAGCATCCACTCTTCAAACAGTCTGACCATCAGGTCTTCATTAGAGACTAGAGAGAGCTGCAGCAGGACGGGTTTATAAGAACAATCAGTTAATAAATTAACTTGAGAGGATTCTTGAAGCCATTAGAGATGAGTATACTCTGTCCGCATCGTCCTTGAAGGCACGATAGGGAGCATGAGGCGGCGAGGCCAGCCTGCAAGAAGGTGGCATTGGGATACCAGACCCGGAGGAAGGTGTCAGGTTGCCATTGAATTGTATGGAATTATTCGTAACTCTTTTTTTTTTTTTTTTCAGAGAACCTTCATAACTTCACTTTCGTTTGTACGTCAACTATTCCGATTAATAGTTATTAATTTTATAAAAAATAATTTTTAGAAATTCAAAAAGAAAACTCAACAGTTTAGATTTTTTTATACATTTTATTTCAACCACTTTGTTGTACATGATCTCTTCCCTTACAAAAAAAAAAAAAAAAAGTAACCACTGATGAGGTGAATTGTTTCTGGAAGTATTTTTAGCTAATTTGAGAGTAAGTATTTTTGTAAAGAAGATTTTTGTTATGTATTTAATCTTATAAATTAGCTAATAATGTACTTAGGTAAATTTGTAGTATTTCATCCGTCCCATTTTGTTTATCCAAAAGTACAAATGAGTGAAATTTAAGATAATAATTAGTGAAAAAATGTGGTAGAGAACAATTGAAATTTAGAATTATGGATAAAAAGTAAAATAGGTGATTATGAATAAAGGATCAAATGAAAATTCGACAAACTTAAAGATGCTAGAGAAAAAAAGAACAAAATGAAATATGGGAGTAAATTTCATTTCTTTTCCTATTCTTTTCATTTGGGAAAATGTTGTAGGTTCCATTGGCCCAATAACATTAAGTGGAACATACTTGTTTTCTATGGGCTTTTTGTTTTGGACCTTCTGAAGTTTCCCTATCCGGATAAGGCCCATTCACAGAACTCAGGAATTTGATTCTGTAAACTGAGGTTTAACAATGGGCTAGAATCATTTTCTCTCTTACATTGCTAAGAAGCAACTCAAGCTTTGCACAGGCAAGTAAGTAGGCATGAGTTCAATGATCATTCGCGATTCGAATGTTGAGGAATAAATGAGCACAAGAACAAAAAGAAAACATGAATCATAGGAGACACCAAAACAGGTTGATTAAGATTCCTAAACCATGAGATAACACATAGCTCAAGTCCAACCGTCCAAGTGTAAATATGATCATTATGATGATGATCTAGAAGATACCTTTGCTTCACTGCAACCTCATTCCATTCCTCTTCCATGTCTTCATTACTCTGGCTGAGTGAAAATAATCATTGTTAAAGATAAGAAAACAAAGCCAGCAAACTTGCCAAGGGAGCATTCGGTGGTTTTGATTACGGCCATGTTAGGTTGTGAAGCACGTGGGCAGCTCTGATTGGAGGAACCTTCGTCGTCCCCCATCCTTCAATTAACTCTCTCTCTAGTTAGTTCTAATATATAGTAGTAGTAACATGCACGTGCTGACCAGACCTTGTTAATTGGTTTTGCAATTTGCATGCAAACAAGTTTTGACGTCCACGTTTGGTAGGCTGTCGGTTTGCCATGTGTTGTTGTTGTTTGTCTGGTCCCATTTGGATTAGTGTCAGAGCCCACGTTAACTAACATGCTTTTGATACTCGCTACTTAGCGGCTGGTGCGCATGGCCGGCCGACCTCTCGCATGACCTTTGGCCGCTACGAGTCGAGCTCTACTAATATTGTGCTCCAACCGTTTTTTCTAAAAGAATCCGCAATAATGCACTCTCTCTAATTTATTGCAGTACATTTGTAGAAAATTGTTTTCGGAGTTATTATTTTGGAGAAAATTAGAGAGGAATTTTGCAGAAATTCTACAAATTTATGACACATTTAACGGTTGAACATTTGAACTACAATTGGTTGTGAAAAAAAATTCCAAAGAATGTACGTGTACGGATGCTCTAAATCCATGTTAATGCGTTAAACATTAAAATGTTGATGTTTTGAGTATACATATAGGGTAAAAATTCACAACAACAAAATCGAAATTTAATATATAAATAAAAAAGGGCGAGAGATGTTGGTATGGTGTTGGTGAGTCATGTAAGAGACAAATGTGTCAAGATGGAGATATTGATAATTTGGTGAGAGAATTGAGGCAAGGCAACAAACAAAAGGTTTGGGGTCCAGAAATCCATTTTTTTTATAGTTAGGTACAAGAGTTAGGAAGGCACTCCTCGTGCAGGATTTGCTTGTCTGATTTTTGTGTTCTGTTACTGTGGCTCTCATATTTCACATGAACATTGTACGTATTGGGTAATGGGTACATACTACTAGTTAAGAATAGTTTCCTTTTTTTTTTCCTTTTTTTAAAGGGGATTATGAATTTATCAATCTGACCCCATATGACTCGAATTTGAAACCTTAGGAGGAAATTTTTAACCACTCGGACAACTCCCAATTGTCGTTCGTTCTTTTGCTAGTTATTTGTATTTTATAGATAACTTATATTTTGTATTATATACGCTTATCATTTGTATTTATGAAATTCTAGCCATTTTGTTCTTGTTCGATTTCTATATGGTATCAATAGTAAATATTTTTAAGGTTTCAACCTCTTTGATTGTCTTCTCGGTTTCGACTTGATTTTGTTATTGCTTATATTCATTATGGCTGGAGGGAATGATGATTCGCTTTAGGCTGTTACCATCCAATTGAAAGGACAAAATACTCTTAGTGGAGTTACGTTATGAAGAATTTTTTGTTTGTCAAAAAGTTATTTGATTTAATTAAGGGAGACCAAAAAAAGCTGACAAATAAAAAACATTATCTTTATGAGCAATTGCCCGCTTGGGAGGTTAACAATTGGAAGAATATTACTTGCATTAACAATTTGGTTCAACAGTCTATCTATGTTCACTAAGCAAAATTTGAAACAGTTAATGAAATTTGGGATTAGAGATTGTATACTCAAACAAATTTTACAAAGCAGTATCAGTTAGAGAATGGTATATGCGCTCTTCAACATTGCTTTTTGACAATCAAGAATTTTATTACATTATGAATAACTTTTGGGATCAACTTGCAGTGACTGAATCTGTAAAGTTGCGAGATTTCGCTCCT